>LQRL01121379.1:8753-21475 GCA_001703475.1 Hydroides elegans
ATAACAAATAATATAACTGTTCATCTTATCTTTACAGCCCCACATCTACAAAAACCTGGAATTCGGTGTGGATCTCGATTCGCGTATTGCCTTGGTGGGACCGAACGGAGCTGGCAAGTCGACTCTGCTCAAACTGATTTGTGGCGAACTAAACCCGACAGAGGGCATTGTGCGACGACACTCGCATCTTAGACTGGGCCGGTATCACCAGGTTAGTGTTTATGTTTCGGTTTAATGTATGATATGTATGAAAAGTTAAATTATAATAATATCTCATGAGTGGCGAGTGAAATCTGTCAATTCTCCAAGGGGAAGCAAAAAATAGTTGCACGAATTGTCACTGTGCTCTAGGAAAAAAGTGCTAACTTACTCAACGTTTATAGTAGAAGGCTATGTTTATCCAGGGTGACCAGCGTCAGGGAAAATCAGGGAGAATCAGGGAATTTCAAAGTCACGTTTTCAAATCAGGGAAAGTCAGGGAAAATCGACCTTTTTGGAGAAAATCAGGGAAAAATCAGGGAATTTCATAATGAATCAGGGAAAAAATCAGGGAATTTCGTTATTATATTTGCTTGTGATTTTTAGGAATTTTCGAGAAATTTTCGCTCGCGCCTTCGGCGCTCGCATACTATAGATACTTCATAAACATTTTGGCTCGCGCCGTCGGCGCTCGAATATTGACTGAATTCAGCAATTGTTTGTTATGACGTATCATCTTGGAACAGGGAAAAAATCAGGGAAAGTCAGGGAAAAAATCAGGGATTTTATACTGTCTGGAGACTGGTCACCCTGTTATCACAGGCTATGTGAAATGATGTGATATAGGGTCGACCCTGTCCGTCTGACCGGCTGTCTGGTTTGTGCCTTTGATATAGTTTGAGCACGCAAAATCTCTCCGAAGAAATTGTGCTAGAGTTCTTATATTTTTTAATACACAACAAACATATATATTGATTTTATAATTGGTTTATCTAGAAAACAAACAATATGATTTATGAATGTGTTGTATATTACGCCTGGATATGTTCTTGAATTTAAAATATTCTAATACACAACAATAAAATGACTTCTCTTGTATGGATCTTTATTAAGAAGCATTGATCACGTGACAGAATGGAAGGAATGTAGGGATGAGGGATGGTCTCAATAACATGCATACAGTACAGAATGAATATATTTTTAGAAATTAGTTTTAACCCGATAAGATAAATCATACGACATGAGGAATGATGACAAAAAAGGCCGAGGATTAGTTGGTGGCGCCTCCTGAGCTCTCATAGCTCAGTTGTAGGCGCCCGTGCTGTGATCTAACCCTGCAAGCGATATTCTACTGACCTCAATGTTATAGATTTGCGCGACCTTTCGACAATATTTTGTTGCACAGCTGTTCTAAAATATATTCTTAAGTTCGCTTTTTTTCACCATCACAAAAGCACCTGAAACATTCCCTTTTCAGCCTTAATGGTAGTAGGCACATCTTCTGAAAATAGTAAGTTTAAACACTCGTTTAGCGCTCGTCTCAAAATCTCAAGATCCTGGATTCGAATCCGACCCGGGGTTGTTGCTGTAGATTCGGCGTGAGCTCTGAATAACGGAAATGAAAGGGTTTCCCTTTCTATCTAGGAAATCTTATTTCGCCCGTTACCATCGAGTTTCAGTTTTTTTCTTACCAATAAACCTTTAAAAATATATTTAAAAAACCTTCATATTCCTCTTTGTTTACCAGCATTTACAAGAGCACCTGGACCTCACCTTGTCGGCGGTCGAGTGGATGATGAAGGAATATCCCGAGATCAAGGAGCGTGACGTCATGCGCAGGAATATCGGCAAATATGGATTGACGGGCCAGCAGCAGGTAAAGGGCGCACTACTTTGTTAACGAATTTATCTAACACTTCCTTCATATGATATATATATAAAGACAGGTTAGTTAAATTTGCAAAAAAAAAACACGGTTCAAATGTAAAATATGCCTTTATCGACAAATACAGATTCACTGGCCAACAATAGGTGTGAGCCGCACTCAGCTGTGCGCACTGCATTTTGCCAGCAAATTGCATATGACGAATGAAATAATTTCGGAAAATAGATTCGGAAAATAATTTCGAGCAAAATAGACATATCATTCCCTTTTGTTATATTTTTGGTCATGCAAGAGTTTTTTATCCCATTTGTGTTTTCTATTGATATTTACAATATGTATATTAGTCTTTCTTTTGCTCTATTTCCCTTAGGTGTGCCCGATGAAGAACTTGTCAGACGGCCAACGGTGTCGCGTCATCTTCGCCTGGCTAGCCGGCCGATCACCCCACATGCTGTTATTGGACGAACCTACGAATCACTTGGACATGGAGACAATTGACGCTCTGGCCGACGCGATTAATGACTTCGATGGAGGACTGCTGTTAGTTAGCCACGACTTCAGGCTTATTAACCAGGTATGTGAGGGGAACAGATTATAGAGTTATAGTGTTTGTATGCGGGAGGGGTATTGGGTAGGTGCATTTAATGCAGGGGTCCATCAGTAAGTTTGGCGAAGGGTTACGACAGTAAAACATAAATGTGGCACAAAATGTTTGGGTGTGCGAGAAGCAGACGGTGACCAAGTGACACTTTTTTGTCCCAGAACTATTTTGTGTGTACCCGAACTATTTTTTACCGGAACTACTTTTCTGTTCGCAGGTGGCGCAGGATATTTGGGTGTGCGAGAAGCAAACCGTCACAAAGTGGGAAGGCAACATCTTCGACTACAAAGAGGACATCACGCAACGCTTGGAGAAGGAGGAGAGGAGAAGGCAAAAACAAGCGATGAAGAAATAAAGAAAATTCACATTTAGTCACGATAAAAACATTGTTTTCTAATTTAAAAGTCTAATTTAGAAGTCAGCGTCAAAATAGCCTCAGCACTTTGTTTTCGAAAAGTATGCGCCAAAAAAAGAAAAAAACAAATATATTTGGTTCTCGTTCTGAATTAATAAAAATAACTGATTTTTTTTTATACATTTCTGACAACTCTTATCGCCTTAAGGTATTTTCCTAAAAAAAATGAAGAATTCAGTTTGCAATAAGTATTTCTTAAAAAAAATAATATGTCTAATATGTATGTGTAATAACTAATCAATAAGAAATTATCCCATATTCAATTGACAAATTTATAGCAAATATTAGGAAATAAAATATTTTTTTAAGTTCTTATGTAAAAAGAAACGAGAAGAGAAAAAAATATGCACCTTGTAATTGTGAGGTTTGAGGCGCTATAATTGTAATGAACAATTCAAACTAGGATCTTTCAATTTTAGGAAATTGGTTTTGATATCGTATTTTATATTTGTTCTGATCGCAAATATAACACTATTTTCATATTTATTGAAATTATTTATGATCAAAACAGTCACATGTACATATATAACAAGATAAATGTATTGTACCTCAACCTTGATGTCACAGGTTATATGTGTACATATCATGGATTTAAAAAGAGGATACCTGTAAGAGGTATGTGCGTCCTTCACAAATAATACTAAGGCTGAGATTAAAGTCATTAAGAGTCAAACTGTTTGTGAATGTTCAATTTCGATGCAATATTTCCAGGTTTAATTCATGTATAAATAAGGGGTCAAAAATCATGTTTTGAGTTTATGTTTTCGAGAGTATCATACCTAACTAAGACACAATTCAATTTGCAATAAAACAATCCGCGATTATTGTATTTTGTTTTGTAAAAAAAGTTAATGTAATTGTTCGCTATCAAGAAAAGGTGGTTGGTGGTGTCTAGACATGTAAGCTTTGTGAATTGAAAATCCGTTATTTCTCGTCATAACACTTGCTGGTGATTAAAGAAGTATTATACGAAAAAAAACATAGTGTTGATATAGGATTATTTCGAAATGGCCATAAACAATTTTTACAAAAAGCCCCGATGCTTTCTTAGATCTATACGCATTTGATCCATATAAGCTTTTGGGTTCATATCTAATGAATAATAAATCTGCGAATATTATATTCTATCATACAGTATATTATATTCTGCCAATATTCTAATCTATCATGTGTTATAATGTCATGTCTAATAATGTTATACACAAATAATAAAAAAAAATATGTAAAAGAAGTTTGTTTGCACAGAGCTCTTCACTAAGTATTAGGCAATTACTATGCATTTATTGTGGATGTTGTGCCGAGTCAAAGTCGAGATAAAGTCACATTATCTAGCTGTGATTGTTTTATCATATATTAAGTGCAAACCTTTCAAATGTGTTTTGTGATGATGATTTATGTTTAAAAGTGTGTCAAGGTAATTCATCATTAAGAGAATGAGCAACTTATACTTGTAATTGCTGTTTCGTTTTAAATGTCAAATTGCAAAAAAAAAAATATTATGAATCATTTAGTTGGTTTAATGCTGCACTAAACACCTTTGCATTACAAAAATAATAATTGTGAATTAATTATAATTTGTTTAATATTTTGGTTCGTTCATTTAGTTGTTTGTAATAAACGATTTTGGTCTGAGTTTTATTTGAATGTCTTTATTTTATCAACAAATTATAAATTGAAAACTGGAACGTACTCATAAAACTGTTTGAGTGAAACAAACAAAAATAATTAATAAAAAGAGAACATCAAAATGATTGCTTGTTTATTCGTTAGAAATCACAGATATATAGTTTTGGACTTGACAGTTTGTCTGTCTGTCATCTCAATTGAGGATGGGTACCTTATTGAGTTTGTAACACATAGTAATATAAATGTTCAAGAGGTTTTCTCTACACAGGGGTGCACCTAAGCGGTCGCACTGACTCTGTCTCCTTCATGTTTAGCTGACACGTTTACTTTTTGTCCGGCGACTTCATGTCCTGGGAATATATTTCCTTAGTTGCCTGAAATTGGTGACTTTTTGTCCGGGGACTTTATGTCCGGGGACTTTTGGACCGGGATTCCCCTGAAACAGTTTTTTTAGCCAGGGCTTGCGAAGCAAACCGGGGTTTGTACCACCGCTTTGCCGTTATGTATTTATTTATTTATTTATTTATTTGTTTGTTTGTTTAGTTCGTAAACTTTTTTCTAAAATCGCTACTCCTCCGAAGATTGTAGACGGATTTGAATGCGGATTTTTTTATATCAATCTTTAGTGTTTGAACTCTTCAGGGTGTGCTTACGTAAGCAATCGCGCTTATATAAGCACTTCAAAAAATAGAAACATTTTCGGGATGACAGACCTTACCTGCCTCCTGCAGTTAAGTGAGCGAAAATGCAAGATCTTCTGGGTGTTTGTTTACGTCACGTGATATACGGCTTGTTGTCGATAATAAGAATCGTTCTAACTTCATTGCCTAGTCGTTCATGTATTGTGATTAAGAATCGGTAAATGATAAAGCATTGACTGGCAAATGTAGGGGCACCAGTTAGAAAAAAAAAAATAAAACCATTTTCGGGATATGTGGTATGCACTGCTGCATTTTGTGCGTTTCACGTCCAAGGCTTCCTCGCGTCCAATAGATTCGAATACACCAGTATTCAATGGCGTAATATTACATATTACATAATATATATATTGTAAGGGGAAGAAATTGGTGATCTAATCCATGCATTGTATTGAAGGGGTTGAGTTTGAAACATAATTGTATATAGTATAGATATTTGTAAGTAGTAACGATGCAATTGTGTGGCGCTTTTAATATTGTGTTAGTGACTATTATTTTAACAAAGAAAAAACTAACAGGCGTATAAAAAAAAAACGTTTTACAAGCGAATATACTCAAGTGATATGATTCTAATAACCAACGGATATAACTGTTTTATCTCTCTCTTGCATTTCAATAAAAGTCAAGAAATCTGTGTCAGATGTTATTAAACAAGTTTATACACTAACAACCAACGGATATAACTGTTTTCTCTCTCTATTGCATTTCAATAAAAGTCAAGAAATCTGTGTCAGATGTTATTAAACAAGTTTTTACACTATTCACAAATAAAGTGTTGTATGTACCGAAATGAGTTGAATGGATTTATAGCTTTGTTTAATTATTGAAATGGTTGAAACGCCAAATAAAGAAATAAAGGGCTTACTTTTATATCGCAGCGTGAATAAGAGGTGTGAAAGGTGTGGCACACTGTCCTTGGACAGTCTTGTTTTGTTCAGGTGATTAAAATGGAAGGAACCAAACGGTTTTGACAGACGTACCAAGCATGTCATGTCATAATATGTCGCCTTCCCAAAACGATTAGAGCTATTAAAATAGGAACTTTTACCGTAAAAAGGATGAGTGAAACTCGTTTGAAGAGCTTTAACAATCAAAGCTGAGAAACTTTGAACAAATAGAAATAGTTGTGACCTATTTTATTGATGACTGTATTACTGATGTCGAACATTTTGGATATGAAGACAGTGATAAACAATATCTCATTTATACATTTAAACAACAAATTTTAATTTAGAGTTTCTACACACGCAGTTTGTTCGTTACATGAAGACTGTAACTTATTAATTTGGTAAGCTTTGAATGAGGTTGATAGATCTCTCTGTCGATGCACTCAATATTCCAGTTTGTATATACACCATCAAAGAGTATTACAATAATTCAAAAGTGAATAATTCATGTAAAGCGCTGTTTCCAGCATCCTACAATGATATTTCAAAGGTATAACTTCAATTATTCAAAGTTGTCTTTGCACTGTAATTCTAAGAAAAAAGTTATGCTTACAATCGCAGTAGTTTGGCATCAACTAGTTATGAGTTTATATGATTCGATTTTATTTTTGTTGAATAAACTTTGGATATTGAATTATGAAAGATAATCAAATGGATAAAGGGTTGCTTTACGGCATATTAGTGTTTTTAGTTGAACTAAATTTGATTTATTCCGAGTGTTCCGTTTGGAAACGGTACGCAAGATACAATAACCTCACATCTACAGAGCAACATGAGGCAAATGCCATATTTTCAGAAAATAAATGTGTCAACGATTCCACGGTGTCTGGGTACGTAAAGCATAACAGTTACAGAAACTATTACAGGAATATACCAAATGAAATATGAGCTTTATGGATATTAAATGTATTATTCTATAATAAAGAAAAAGTTTAATAACGGATGTCTATATATCCTTACCAAATTCTCAGTAAATAAGCAGTGAATTATACACAATTAGATCTGCGGGTGTAAGTTTTGTAATTTGGTTGTCTCCAACAATATAATGTTAAAATGTAATAAAACCTGTATGTTATATCATTGCAGTTTGCAGGACTGCATGGTGAAATGTAATGTTCAAGATTGCATGGCTTGTGCGCAAATAAAGAGAGTGTGTTTCATATGTCATGGTAATCACGCGACTGGAAATGAAATTTCTGTCGATGATCAACCAAGATTTCTAGTTCGAAGGAATTACTATCGTCACATGCAAGGTATATGCACATTATTCACCCATCAATGTGAGTGCTACAGTTTTTATTTTTTTTAATACACATAATATATACTCGTTTAAATCAGTCAACCTTATACATTGAAGGACTCTGTGATGTCACATACGGCATCCGTTGCTTTCAATTCATGTCCGATACCCTGGACTGGTTTGAGGCACGCCACGTATGCATATCTGAGGGAGGGAGACTGGCTGAAAGTGACAATGGAGAGATAAGCAATTTACTGGCAGTGAAGACTATGGGTAAGAAAAATATAAGGGGTCTTTATGGAGACCTTAATTTACAAATATCGGTTCATATAAAGTAATTGTGATAATGAATTATGGGTTTGGGATAAGCCTAAATGATATCATGGTGCCCTCGTGACTTCGCCGTGTCTCATATTCCAAATCATTATTATAGACGTTATTCTTTTTTTTAACCTCATCATTGCATATTTGCAACTTATCATTTTGCCTTATTGTCCATTACCCGCCTAGAATCTATGATATCACCACAAAGAAGAACCGATAGTTACTCTACAGCATTTCCCGTTTAGATATTATAAACATTGCATCACATAAATGTTAAATGTATATCCATCAAAGTACATGCCTGTCATTCGTTCAACATTAATTCATGACACACACTCTAAATAACACATAGGTCAATTTTAAATTGAAGTACGCAGGATTCCGACATCACTCTGTAACTTACATATGGCAACGCTTTAATTTTTTTAATTCTTTTTGAATAACAGAAATAAATGAACACGTCTGGATTGGAGGAAGCGACCTGACTCCTGGAGGTAGATGGATTTGGACAACCTCGGGTCGCCCTATTGACACGTTCTATTGGTCATCTGGAAGTGGAGGTCAACCTAATAACGAAGACCATCATTGTATGGGTCTTTCTATTTGGGATCATATGGGTTTATGGAATGACATGCGTTGCAGTGCTCGTCGTAGATTTATTTGCGAATTTTATTTTTGATAAACATGTTTGTTTTGTCAAAAACGTTCCACGTTGATATCCAGATTGTTCCAATAAGAGTATCCAAGCATTAAGCCTCCGAATAGGAATTGCTTGAATTGACACAAACAATGATTAATTGAGGGGCATAAAGGTCACACATGTAAACTTGTAATAGAAAAACATAAAATGAAAAGTTTTTCTATACATAGATTCTATGGGTGTAGTAGGTATGTCAAATAAAGAAGAGCACCTCACGAGGTGCACCTCAAAAAAGGTGTTCCTTTTCAAAATTGATCTGGCTACAAACTTTCGAAAATTGTCTTCTAGCTACAATAATTTAAGGAACACCTTTTAAAAATTATGTCTATTTTTACCAATTATTTCGACAATATTGATTTTAATTGTATGCAGAGATATGTAGCGAGGCAAGATAAATAAAATATTAGTGAAAATTGGCCATGTATATAGGAATTACAATTTTCATATTTCATAAAAGCTGTTCCTCTCCGGATTCTAGCTAGCTAGATGAACGCAACGAGTCCAGCTATTTACAAAAATGGGAACACCTTTTTATAAAAATATTTTTCTAAATTCGATTATTTTATTTATATTTCAATGTATTAAGTGGACTTATGCTCAAATTAACACTTTTTTTAAAAATTAGGTCGTGGGGTGCCCTTCAATAAATATATAATTCTGGTCAGCGTATAAGCAATTAATGTCACGTTATTAAGCATTAGCTCAATACTGTGTCTGTTAATTTATCAACTTGCGCTCTCATATTGATAGCCAATGCTTTACGGATATATTATATTCCATTTATTGAAATAGAGGGTTGAGTTTTAATGTGTTACAAATGAGTGTAGATTTTTGGAAAGTTAGTTAATTTGATAATATTTTTATTGTTATAATTGGAAGTTTAAACTAAATTAGTAGCAATCAAAGTTATGAATATAAATTTATATAAATACACTTTTATGTTGATGGATTGTTGGAGGTTTTACATGATTTCATGCCGCAAATAAAGGTTAAAACCCTCATGATACGCCAAAAGGTTACAAATTGTCGTGAAATGAATGTAACATCTTAAAGGAAGTAGGGTGGTCGATTAAGTTAAGGGTATGATTTTACTAGTATCTATATGCAAGGGAAGCTATAAACGGTTAATTATACATGCATCAATTCCATATCTTTGAGATGCCCATGTCAATGATAATTCAAGTATTGCTACATAAATCATTTAGTAAGACCACATTAGTCTTATAACCTTAACACTAGGCACCCAGCGACAGAAACATCCTCTAACGCGCGCTTTCATGGAGAAATTAATACCTCAGAGAACAGACATATATTTGCAGACATATATTTGCAGACGTCAAAACTATATATATTATATCTATAATAAGTTTCATTAAGACAAATATGACGCATCAATGCCTTACATTCAAATATAAGCGGTATGATAGTGAGAACTTACCATAGTTAATTGGTAACAATTATTGTAATTTATACCATATAATAGTGATTTATTCCTTTAATCTTTTACTCGCAACACTGGGACCCTATGGAAAAATAATCCGCTAACGCGCTGCATATATGGTGAAATAAATGGTGAAGTACAGTAGAAATATTATTTGTGACGTCAAAATTATGATTTACTTTATTTATAATAAGCTTTATAAATATAAATTGGATGCGTCAATACCTCATACTTAAGTATTAGCAGCATGGTACTGAGAACATCACATAGTTAATTGGTAACACTAATTGTAATACTACACTATTATAGTGAAATACAATCGCCCTCTCTCAGATTTCTGGCTTGAATAAACGGAACTATACCTTACAATAAGCTTTCTGTAGTAACAATTGAATGCCTATTATATTCCAACTAGCGTTTCATGCATAAATTTGCCGAAACAGTGGTACATGGGTCATTTCTTGGAAATCCTGTTTACAGACAAGAAAATGGGCTTAAAGTCAAGAAACTAGACATCGGAGAACAATGCCTTTGCTTTCGAAACGTAATAGAGTTGAGAGTTTAACAATATATAGTCATAGTAATATTTCTAATATATAAACGTTATTTTTATCAAACAAAAATGTAAAATTAAACAGTTTTATTCATTTTGGGTAGAATTTTATGATAATATTGTCAACTTATTTAACAATATTGAAATGTATTGAAGAACAATGCTAACAAACAAACAAATATTAGAAAATGGCAGAAAAAAATATGTGGATCCCGACTTATTGTTTGAATGTGTTGATAATTGTATTCCGCAATATAAAAAAAATAAAACATGTTATTTGTTGTAAGTGCTTCTATTTCAGATTTCATGTTGGTAATTGATTCGAGCTAATAATGTAATAATGACATGGATTCCTAGAAAAAATAGCAGTACAAACAAAACGTTAAAATGGCCTAAAGTGATCAATAACATTTTAATGGAGTATCGCAACATTTTAAAAGGAGAGAAGTTAATCGAAACACATACATCAACGAGGAGAAAGACTATATTTTATGACGTAGGAACCATGTTTTTAATTAAGTAACGTTCGGTGTTTCAATGCCCCATATTGTAATATAAACAGCAACATAATTAGAAGATACAGCCTTTAATTAGTACAATTTATCGTAATCATACACTGTGATAGAGATTAATTACAACTCTCTTCATAAAATCAGATTTAAACAAACGGAACTGCAACGAACAATTAGATCTTCTTCGGTAAAAGTAAACTGCTTATAATATTCAACCCAGGCGTTTATCCGACTGAAAGGAGAATGGAAGCAATCCTTGCATAAAGGCACTAAATATATTCATTTTGTGAGAAAATATATTTATATTGTGAAACAAATAGAATGAAACATAGCATTATACATCTTTATATATGTCATATAAAGATTATAATTATTTTAAATAAGTTTAATCAGTAATTCAATATCAAATCAATGTTTTAAGAAGACATGTATTTACATTTTTAAATTGATAAATTATGTTTTGTAAGGATTTAACAATGAACCGATGATTTCATAATAAATATATAAGTGATTCCTATTTTACCTTTACTATCATTACATGTTAATAGCTTAGCAAACACAAGTTTGTATTGCTCTGTGGCTATGCTCAGTTTGGCTAGCACAGCAATGCATGAAACTCTACATCTCTTATTGGAAACCATGCTTAAGGCCAGGACAACTATGCTTCAATGTGAAAAGTGATAGAAATTGAATACCAATATATGAAATCGTTCTTGTGCGTTATTTTCATTTCTTATTGGAAGCCATGTTTAAATATAGACAACTAGGTTTCAGACAACTTTGCCTCACTATGAAAAGTGATAGACATCAAACGACAATATCCTCCATATAACATGGTAGCGCATGTATGTGCATAATTTTGTCGGAACCAAATGTGATATTAAACGGTTTATTTCATGATAGGATAAAAGTTTCTATTTCATTTAGCATAACAATAAAATAGATGTTGGTGAATAGTTCTAAAATAAAAACACATTAAAGCTTATAAAATAAAAATGAAAGCTTGATTATGGTGGCTGTTATGGTGAGCTATAATACTAATGCTAAAACAATATATTGAAATATGCAACCAATAGCCATTTTTTCAATGTTTCTTGGTTTTCTAATATTCATATGGATGATCTATTCAAGCGACTAAAGTTACAAAAGTACGCATGAAATAATGTGCAATCCAAACAAAACGTGGATGAAGGGGCCTCAAAATATCAATAACATGTCTAAAGAATATGAGTTCTCTGGATATAAGCTGGCAGATGAAATAAACATTGTTATATTGACGGTTATATATTTATTTGGTGTGGTCGGAAATATGTTTGTTATTTACATATATTCGAGGAAGACCATTTTTAGTTCATTTAATATATACAGGATATCGTTGGCTATGTGTGAACTATTTTCTTGCATTGTGAATGCTTCACAAATGCCATTGCTTTATTGGTACAAAATACAGGAAATGCATGGATCATTTACATATATAAAGACACTCAATTTGATGCTCTGGTTAGTAGCAGTTCTATATTCGTTTCATTTAGTCCTGATATCGGTTGATAGATGCAAAGCCGCTTATAAACAGAGTATTTATAGGCCGAAGAAAACAAATGTACTCTGCAAAGTCTTATTGATATATATTGCCAGCATTATAATGGCGTTTCTTTTTGCCATTATGCAATTCCTTCTTTCACGGCCTTTAGCAAAGATATGTTTGACCATTGTCACATTTATAGTGGCACTCATATTTGTTTTGATCTTGACCGTGTGTTACACAGCAATTGTTCTTAAACTTGTAGCCGTCAAACTCAAG
>LQRL01121379.1:73137-86324 GCA_001703475.1 Hydroides elegans
CGTCGTAATTACTTACTATATGATGATTACAAGATTTAACCTTGCAAGATTCACTCTATGCCTTTATATCTATTCATATGAAAATGATATACAACATATCGCTCTACTGAAACGCTCGAGCAAACAGCTTGATTTACAGAATTAAAGCAAAAAATAGAATAACACATGCATCCTCTTTAACAACATCCTTTATCAATCTTCACAAATGTGCTAAACTACACTTTGATTTTGTAACAAAATAAGACATGCTGATCAAAACTAAATTCACAAATAAGCCCAAAATGAATAACGCTGCTCAGATCATTTCATAAACCAATATGTTACTCAATAGAAAGAGCGACACTGGATTTATTGCATTTATCAGACTGAGTTGAGTTAGTGACGAAAAAGTCGCACTCCGCTCTAAATGTGATCATTGATTTATGTTATATTTAGGTCTATTGGTATGTCAATGTATGCAAATGAATGAACATTGATGAATATAAATATAACATTTGTGTGATAAACCATTTTTGATAACCATGTTGAAGAACCGTAATATCACACAAGGGCAGAATATGTAGAGTTACCATAGAGTCGAATGTGTAGCTTGTGTATATCATATGAAATAAAACAAGAAAAGAAGTGGACAATATGTCATTGTGTAGAAAAATGGAAATTTATTGAAAACATTTATGAGAGTTCCATACCTAAAAAATAGTGTTCAAATTAAAGTTAGTCCTTACTGCACTCATCATCTCAACGTGCGAGCAAGCAAAATACTAGCAGCGAGCATGTTACCGTACTCACTGCGCTCGCTCGCAGGGAATATTAAAATATCTTAAAAATTATATGAATGAATTTACCGATTTCATAAAGATATATTTATAGGATGATGACAAACTTGAGCATCATTCGCATGGCTGCGCATATGTGCGAAAGTGACACAAATAACAGTTTTTTGTTGATTCAAAGAATGATGTGTCTAAAATTCGGTTTTAAAGTTCCAAAATAGAACAAACTATGTTAAGCAGCAATAACTAGGAACAGTACTTGCATGCTTTTGACGCAATTAATCCACTGAAGATGCACAACAACTGATTTATTGCGTCACAAGTTATTGTAAAATATTGTTTTGTTAATCGCAGTTTATATCATCAAGAATATATATATATGTTACGTAAATTGCTGACAGTTTTAAACTAATCAATGAATATGTGTGAACATATTTAATTCTAATTAATCTGCTTATTCCATAGACTAGTTTTGTTTGCTAAGTAAAGTCGGGGTGCTCTATACAAGATGAATAGCGTTGTAAATATCTACCTTACGGGTAGATACCTCACTCTAAAGCACGAAATCGTAGTCAAAATGTCAAATCTAATGGGATCATAAGGGTAGGGGAAAAATGACAAACGAGTTTTGTTTTGTTTCATTTGTTTATTCGATGAAGTAAACGATCATCACTTATTAAGTTGGAGATATTGATAGAAATATCATTATACAAATAAATATTAACATTCAGGCGATAAAACATTATGCTGTAAAGAAATATTGATAAAATCATTCATTCGTTCTTTTACTAAAATGCATATATTCACGTATGATTTGGTTTTCTATCAAATAAATTCAGATTCATCTGTTTCTAATTATGATATAGTATGAATTTATGTCTTACTACGGGGCGAAGATGCAAGAACATCTTTAGAAATAACATTTTAATGTATATAGCTATTAAATACCTATGAATCCCCCCTGCGCAACCTTAATTGCTCGCAGCGTTCGAGCAAGTAAATAACTTCAAAGAGCAATCGCTTTGTTTTAGTCACTGTCGAGCAGCGATCGAGTGCAGTGGGGAGAGTAAGTGTCAAAATAAGCAAACCTATTCTTATTTAACGTCTAGGTTTATTTTAGCTACAGTTTTCACTCTTAGAATATATAATTCACACCGATGGCTGATCTATATTGCTATCTGGATATGCTTTATCATGAAACACGCATACATGGTCTATCTCATTTCATTGTTTTTCTTATTAGTGATTTCTAAAAGAACCCCTTAACAATTTTTTACCATCGCATCTCTGAATAATTTATCAAAAAGAAAATATATAGTAGCAAAGAATCATACAATGCTCCCACACCATAAATAGCTATTGATAAAATGAATATGAAATACAGACAAAACAACTGTTTTTGACGATTTAAGTACTCCTAATATCTCTTGGCAGGCACATTTCTAATTAGATTCTCAAATTGTGTACGTTTTATTTTGGCTCAGTGCATTTTCAACACTGGGACTTCTAATTGATGGGTACCAATGTCATTTTATCGGTCCTATCATGTCAACTAACTTTAAAGTCCATTTTGTAACGAACATTGATAACAATTTTCAATCATGCAGCAGATTAGCACTCTAACAATGGTTTCTCCCATTTATTGTCAAATCAACTTGGTACCAAACAATGTAGTTTCCACAGAAAATTTATGGGAATAATCCTCTTTATATGTCACGACGAGACCTTATGAAGTTATCAATGGTGACACAGCTAAGGCTATGTTGGCTGAATTTGACCCTTAACACAATAGATACCTTATTATCTTAACAAAGACAGACTAGTTATGAGTATAGGGTATGGATTGGCTTCACAATGAAAAAGAAATTATGCATCGTATCATAATACATAATAGGGCAACAGTAAATACAGTGCCCCTGGCATGACAATACAAAAGCTTTTATTATAGAAAATAAGAAAATTATAGGAACATTATGGAACTGGCGTAGGTGACTTTTGTTCTCAAACTGACACATGTTTCACATTATTTCTTGAATCATACTTTTACAAAAAAATGGATTTGAGCTTCATCATATTGGAAATTTCTATGGAATTTTTCATTTGTTTATAACATTAATCTTTTACGTTATCAGATCAATCAATCCCTAATTTGTTGGCATTACTATGCGAATATGCAAGCAAAATGGCCAATTTAAACTAGACTCATAAATAAAAAGAATTATATTTCATGCAAATAAAGAAACATAGCTTTTCTCACATTTTGTCAATCTAGATTTAGAGAAACATAACGATAATTATATTCTTCATGTGATTCATCAAAATGTCTATTTTGTAATCAGAATAAAATTTGTCTTGATACCGATAATTTGCTTGTAAGTTTTCATTATCATTCTTCCTTGAATATAATACGACTAATATAGATTAAATAGAAGATGCATGTAGTAGGTTTCATTGAGAGGCTTTGCTGAGTAGTTGAATAAAAACTGTATGAAAATCCATTATTGAATATTACGCCCAATGAAATAGTCTTTTCACGTAAATATGTCGGATTAATTCCTCCTGACATCAGGAAATCAATGTTGTTTGTTATCCACGACGAAAAACTTCGTTGAGAAAAATATTTTTTTTTTGGAACCAAAATGTAAACGTTCTTCTCATGTTACTTGATGTCTTGCTGAGTTGGATCATACAAGGAAAAAGACTTGACTGTCTGTATGTGTAGGATACAGGGTATTAAACATGTGAGGTATCGCTTAAACAGGAGATATATGTATTACATACAGGCCATGACCACCTCCTGCTTAAAGGAAAAGAGTTATTCTATAGATAAATTGTCTTAGAACTAGTGAAAAATATATTGCTCTTGAAAACCATATTGCTCTGCACACATCAAACATCGCTAGTTGCGATTTTCACTGTTTTCTTTGCTTGGAATCGCAAGGAGTGACCAGATTATTGCTCGACTTAATTAAGTTTATGATGAGAATGAATACTCACAAACAAAAACAGGTTTGGTTTTGCCCTTTGGTCTTGCTATTGATTAGCGTATTAAAACTATATACACTGTACATGGCTTAATCCTAGGCTTAATCATTCACGCCGGTGGCTGTCTATATAGTACTATTTGAATATTCAGTATGGTATTGTAGACGTATATAGCAACTTTCATGTTATTTCACAGTACGTTTAATTGCGTTTAGCATGATTTCATTCATTCTTTCTTTCTAAAAGGATCCCTCAACAATGTTATCATCGTATCTCTAAAAACATTGTAAAAAACAAAGTATATAATTGGACGCACCATAAAAAATAAAAATAACGCAACAACAAGAAATTATAAAAAGCGCCGATACCGTGAATGGTTGTTGAACAAAGAAATATAAGCGTGAGAAGGGGAAATTGTTTCACGATCTTATTGCTCCGATTATCTCTAGGTTTCGATTTGTAAGCACCTTGGGATGTATCCCTTTGTTTGTCGCCGTTCCCCTTTTTGCTGTTGGAGACGCATGACTCTACGCGGGATTGGATATTGAAAACAGCTTTCCGCTCATGTTTTGGATCTGTGGATGTAGTCGCGTTTAAAGTGCTCACAATGTTGCATTTAAACTGATTGTTTTTCTGATTGCTGAAAATATAATAAATTTAAGAATATGGTGGATTATAAAAGCCATTTCATTATCATAAAT
Organism: Hydroides elegans; assembly: GCA_001703475.1. Taxonomy (NCBI): domain Eukaryota; kingdom Metazoa; phylum Annelida; class Polychaeta; order Sabellida; family Serpulidae; genus Hydroides; species Hydroides elegans. Next base: position 77,597 of record LQRL01121379.1, read on the forward strand.
GATTTGTTTAACGTCTTTTATTAATAGTTACAAGAAAATTGTCTATACAAATTGACAAAGGTCTCATTTGCTATGGCTATCTAATCTTTTTAATGAAAATACCAGTATTTGAATATAAGAAGCCAAACCAATTTTGTCCTCATAGAAAGTACTCACCTTGTATTGAGCATTGCAGGATTTGAATGGTTTGATCCCGCCTTCTCAATCTGCATATCCTCATTATATTTGTGTTTATTCCTGTTCTCAATAGGATGAATTCTGACTTTGGATGCCATTAGCTTAACAACAATTGCTGTGTAACACCCAAAATAGATTGAAATGATCGCGAATGACACTATTAATGAGACTGTAATCAACAATTTCTTAGCTAATGGTCGCGGTAGAATGAACTGCATAGTAGCAAACAGACTTGCCATTATAATACTGGCAATATATATCCATACTATCTTACACATCACATTATTTTTCTTCGGTCTATGTATACTTTGCTTATAAGTGGCTTTTAACCTATCAATTGCTATCATTACTAAATGGAAAGATATCATCATCGATGCAAACCACAACATAAGATTGAATGTCTTGATATATGTCGCTGATCCGTTCAATTCCTGTATTTTGTACCAATAAACCAATGGCATCTGTGAGGCATTCACTAGGCACGAAACTATATCACACATAGCCAAAGATATTCGATATATATTAAACGGAATAAACGTCGTTTTCCTCGAATATATGTAAATAACAAACATATTTCCGACCACACCAAATAAATATATTATCGTTAGAATAGTAATGTTTATTTCATCTGAAAGTTTATATCCAGAAAATTCATATTCTATAGACATGTTATTCATGTTTTTAGGTCCCTCCCTCCACGTTTTGTTGTGATCGCTCATTATTTCATAAAGAAAAATGCATATTATAATAACTTTAGTCGCTTGAATCAAGTATTAATATGAATATCAGAAAACCAAGAAACATTGGCAAAAATCACTATTTATTGCATATTGCATCATATTTCAATATATTTTCCACCATAAGCGCGGTGATATATCCTTTCCTTTTTATAGTATTTTCTTATTTTAGCATAATTGATAAACATCTCTTTTATTGTATTAAGACAATATGCTAAATAAAATTCAAACTTTTATCTTATCATGAAATACGCTGTTTAATGTCACATTTGGTTTTGATAAAATTACGCACAAACAAGCTTCTATGACGGATATCATATATTGTTATTTCATTGCCCTTCAATTTTCACAGTGTGGCATAGTTGTCAGATGTCTGGTTGCCTGTGGTTTCCAATAAGAGATGAAAAGTCTCATATGGTTAGTCTACGTTGTTAGCCAAACTAAACACGGTCACAAACTACAATACAAACTGGTGGGTGCTAACCTATCTGCATGTATGGATACTGCAATTTGGATATGAATCACGGATATCTTTATTATCACATCATCGGTTCTTTTTCAAATCCTTATAAAAATCATAAGTTTGATAATATTAGATACATGTTTTCAAAACATTGATTTACACTTAATACAAATGATTACAAATAATTATAATCGTTAGAATCTATATGAAGTCTGTGGTAAATTATACTATATTAAATTCTGCTTGTTTTACATTTTTCGTTTATTTTCTAAAGAAATAAACAATATTGCAATTTAGTCTTTGTATGCACGGAACTCGTCAGTTTTGATTTGAGTCAGGAAATAGCCTGGGTGGTAATCATAAGCATTTATCTGTGACCGTAGAAAAACTTATTGTCTGGTGCTGTTACGTTGATGTAAACCATAGTCTGTGGAGAAACAAATTATAAGTCTTGGACATAGTGTATAATTAAGATAAATCGTAGCAATTAAGTGCTGTATCTTCCCACTGCCTTGATGATATCAAACTATGAGGCATTGAAGCATCACATTCAATGCTAGGTGTACGTGCTCTGTGGGCTGTCTACGTGCAAATATTTAAAAGTTCACCATGGGTTTACATTATCTAAGGTTGTTAGATCTACTAAACATGTTCCTTCAACAAGTTAGGCTTAGTAGGTGCTTATGTATGCTGTCGCAAAACATTTATATTTGACGTTTGACATTTTGAAATAAAGTTGTTATAATGACTTTTCCCCATAAAATGTATATATGTCATTGATTATAGATGTGTTATCTATAACAGAAAATCAGTATGTTGTTTTTTTTTAATATAACCAATAATAACATTTTGAACATAGACTAAAGCGCTTTTATCAATAAAAGTCCGCTATATATGTCACAGTGACACTGTATTACCTTAAATTACTTTAACAAAAGCAAAATAGTTTGAACATTGTATGTAAGTTTGAATAAGCAAAGAAAATTTTTTGGAGATACCTTTTTAGCTTAACAAAGACATAGTAGTGGAGAGTATGGGGTGTGGGTGGCTTTAACAATGAAGAATAAATTATGGATGGTTTAATGATAGTCTACTTAATAGGACAACAGCAAATACAGGACTCCTGGTATGACAATTCAAAAGCTTTCATTGAAGAAAATAATAGAGCTGATAAATGTGACTTTTGTTCCAAAACAGTTTTTTTCACATTTTTTCAATCTAGCTTTACAGAAACATAACACTATAATTTCATGTGAATTATCAAAAACCCTATTTAGTTCTAAGAACTATTTGTCTCAATACATTCAATTTACTTGTAAGTTTTCATTTTCCCTTGCATTTATACAGCTATAGATTAGATACGTTTAGTAGGTTTCATTAAGGGGCTTTACTGAGTAGTTGAAAAAATGTCTGAAAAGCCATTATTTAATATATATTACGCCAAATGAAAATAGTATGAGTTATGATTATTGTCATGATTATAACGTGACTTATATGTCATTGGTTTGTAACCGTTTTTTACATGGCCACTTTTAGCGCGAAACGGAGCACACATTGTATTAATGTAAAATGTTTCCCATTTGGTACGAGCTCATTTGGTTGCACGTTTTCAAAAACGTTCGTTAGGTGGATAAGTGCCTTGATGTTAAGATCATGGCCGGATATCAATGGTTACGGGAGGGGGGGTTAGCTTGATAAGGGGGGTTGATGGTAGGAGTTAAGTGTTTTTCTCTGTGCTGGTAGTTTTTCAAATAATTTTAACTTGTTGTGCGAATGAATACTGAATGAATTCTGTACGTCATTTTTGAAAATATTTTCAACACTGAAAAGAATATGCTAAGTTTTGAATCCAACTATGTGCTCAATGTGTTTTAATAGAAAAAACAATCGTGACAAATCGTGATATATACTAAGAATCAATATAAACTATTCCACGACCATTTTGATTTGTTATATCTAATCGTTTTTTTTTGTATGCATGTATACGCAAGTAAAACAATTAACTGTCTTCATGTATATTTCTAAAAAAACTTTAAAACTCTTCAATAAATCGTTTCTATATTCAAAAATATTGACATTCAAGGAAATGCCTGCCTTTTTCATTATAAATTTGCAACATTAAAAAATCGAAATTGCAAAACCAGGAGCTGAGATAAAAGCCCTCAAAATGTACCAATTGGGGTGCATTTTACTTTACCAGCAAAACGTTGCAAACAAAACTATATCTCAACAGGGCTTTATCATAATCCGAATGCTCACAGAGCGTTTATACTTCTGTTTTTAGCCGATTTGCTCAAATCAAAGTAAAATTGTGTGTATTTGATTAATATTCTGAACGATATTTCTTAAAATCAAATATTTCAGAAATCTTTATATTTGTCCTACTCTGTGGAAAATGTCGGCACGAAAAGGATATTTCACAGAATAAATCGCTTGGTACTCCGAATCTGGCTTTGCTCAGTTACGTTAGCTGACGAAACATAAGTCACAACAACACCTGAAATTTATACTTACAGGAACGAGGAGATTGCTATTTCAAATCTATTAAGCCTAATATAAACAAAATATAAACCCTTAAACGATTTTCAAGAGAAATGGTGATTGTTGAGAATGACAACATGCTTTAACTATTAGTGTTAATTGTCGTACCTGCTTATGTTAGAAACGTATTTATACATTTATTAAAAGTATATTTAATAAGGCATTTTCCATTATTCAACATGTATATTATGCATAAGAAGATTGATTGTACACGCAACAAGTACTGTAGTGAACTAAACAAGGACCCAAAAACATAAAGAGGTACCTCGATGATGAGGCAAGTGTAATGTTACGACTCAGGGTCTTGCAACAAACCATGCCTTTGTTGGCAAAGGTTGTCCTTTAATAAAACGTCACTTTCCTGCGTGATATTGACGTTTTTATTTGAGCCCCATATGAAAGGTTTGCTGACGCTTTTTTATGTACCGATGTCAGATAAGTATCCTCCTTACATCTGATTCAGTCGTGACGTTGCAACTACGTTGTTTGTTCGTCCGCGACGAAATATTGAGTTTGTAAAAAAAATCATATGAACAAAAATGTAAATGTTCTTCTGATGTTACTTGATGACTTTTCTAGTAGGATAAAACGAGGAAAAGGGCGTGACTGTCTATGTGTAGGGTACAGGGAATTAAACGTGAGATCGATAGACTCACGCTTAAACATGAGATATATATTGCATAAATGTCATGACCACCTCCTGCTTAAATGAAAAGAGGTTTTTCTAGAGAAAATGTCCTAGAACTAGTGAAAAATAAATTAAACAAATAATAAGTTAAAGATAAGAACCAATTCTCACAAACAAAAACATGTTTGAATTTGATTAACGTATTAAACCTAAATACATTGCTTAATCTTAGACTTAATCATTCACGCCGGTGGCTGTCTATATAGCACTATTTAAATATAAAGTATGCTATTATAGGAGTCTATAGTAGCGTTCATGTTATTTAGCAGTACGCTTAATTGCTTTTAGCATGAATTCATTTATTCTTTCTTTCTAAAAGGACCCCTCAACAATGTTATCATCGCATCTCTAAACACTTTATCAAAAACAAAATATATGATTGGACGCATCATGTGACATAAGAAATAAAAGTAACGCAACAGCAAGAAATTATAAAAAGCGCCGATACCGTGAATGGTTGATGAACAAACAAATATACACGTGAGAAGGAGAAATTGTTTGACGATCTTGTTACTCCGCTGATCTCTAGGTTTCGATTTGTTAGCACCTTTTGATGTATCCCTTTGTTTGTCGCCGCCGTTGCTGTTTGTTACCCTTGACTCTACACGGGATTGTATGTTGAAAACAGCTTTCCGCTCATGTTTTGGATCTTTGGATGTAGTCGCGTTTAAAGTGCTCATAATATTGCATTTAAACTGATTGTTTTTCTGATTGCTGAAAATATAATCTATTCTAGAATATGAAAACCTCTAAGGCTCCAGCTTCAAATACCATAATTATGATTATGATGAAAATGTTAACTTATAAATATATTTCATAAATAATTAAAAGGAAACTATCTTCATTTATATAAGTTAATACATGTCTAATTTTCTGATAGAAAGTACTCACCTAGTATTGAGCATTGCAGGATTTGAATATTTTGATCCCACTTTCGCAAGCTTAACATCCTCATTACATTTAGGTTTATCCCTGTTCTCAATAGGATGAATTCTGACTTTGGATGCCAGTAGCTTAACAACAATTGCAGTGTAACACCCAAAAAATATTGAAATGATCGCGAATGACACTATCAATGAGACTGTGATCAATAATTTCTTAGCTAATGGTCGCGGTAGAATGAATTGCATAGTAGCAAAAAGACTTGCCATTGTAATACTGGCAATATATATACCTAATACCTTACAGATCACATTCATTTTCTTTGGCCTATGTATACTTTGTTTATAGGTGGCTTTCAACCTATCAATGGCTATCATCACTAAATGGAAAGATATCATCATGGCTGCAAACCACAACATTAGATTGAATGCCTTGATATATGTTGCTGATCCGTTCATTTCTTGTATTTTGTACCAATAAACCAATGGCATCTGTGAGGCATTTACTAGGCACGAAACTATATCACACATAGCCAACGATATTCGATATATATTAAACGGAATAAATGCCGTTTTCCTCGAATATATGTAAATAACAAACATATTTCCGACCACACCAAATAAATATATTATCGTAAGAATAACAATGTTTATTTCATCTGCAAGCTTATATCCAGAGAAGTCATACTCTATAGATATGTTATTAATATTTTGTAGCCCTTCCATCCGCGTTTTGTTGGGAGCGCTCATTATTTCATAAAATAAAATGCATGCTATTATAATTTTAGTCGCTTGAATTAGTTTTCTACACTTTGAATATCAGAAAACCAAGATGTATTGGAAAAAATGACTGTTTTGCATGTTGCACACTATTTCACTATATTTACCAGCAGTAGTATTATGGTGAGACCCAGCTATCCTCTTTTATTTTATTAATTTTAATTATTTATCACACATTTATTCTATAAAGAAATAAGCTGCAAATGTCACATTTGGTTGTTAGTAAAATTACGCACAGACAAGCTACAATGACCGTTTTCATATATTGCATATTTAATTTCTATCCCTTTTCACAGTGAGGCATAGTTGTCTGATATCTCGTTGCCTGTCCTTAAATATGGTTTCAAATCATAGATGAATAATGTAGGTATCTGATATCGTTATTATCACATCAGCTCATTTTCAAAACATTATATAATTCATCAATTAAAAATATAAAATGCGACTTCTTTAAAGCTGATATAAAATAAAATAAACATCAATTTAATCTTTATATAGAGCCTGTGATAAATCACGCTATTCTATATACTGCCTTTTTACATTTTGAATAGATTTTCTCAAAAACAAAATCCCAATATTGCAATTTAGTCCCTGCATGCACGGAACGCGTCAGTTTTAGTTTGAGCCAGGAAATTGCCTGGGTGGATAATAATAAGCATTTATCTGTGACCGTAGAAAACCTTATTGTCTGGTGCTGTTACTTTTATATAAACAAGTCACTGTGGAGAGACAAATTATAAGTCTATATCATAGTGTATAATTAAGATAAATTGTAGCAATTAAGTGCTGTATCTTCCCACTGCTTTGATTATATTAAACTTTGAGGCATTGACGCACCTCACTTAATACTAGTCTTACCATCGGCCATACATGCTCTGTGTGCTGTCTACGTGCAAATTTTGAAGAAATCGTACGGGACGCGCACGTTACATGCACGGGTTTCTGCACGTAGACAGCACGTATGCATCACAAAGAAGAAAACAATGTAAATATCATTTTAATCAATATAAGATTACAAATAGCGAGTTATGGTGCGTTCAGTGGAACTTTGCGTCTGCGTCTGCGGAATTGAAATTGGTATAAAACATATTAAACTCAGCGGTATTAATTCCGCAGGGATTTCTATGTTTTATACCAATTTAAATTCCGCAGACGCAAAGTTCCGCTGAACGAACCATTATGCTATATTTACATATTTAGGATGTCTAACACAACTCGCAGTGAAGTAGCAAGACAGGGAAACAGTTCTTAAAATAGATAAAGAAAAGAAATATAATATCATCTGAATCAAAAATAAATGCATCAATAAAAATTTCATCATTAATCTCGTAATGTCAAATATAGGTGATTAACCTCAACCTTACCATTTGTCGACGAAAAACTATGCAGAAAATACCAGATAAAAACTAAATGCACCTTTGCACAGCTAATACAGGCTGAGAGGACGAGGCGTAAGGGCCTGGCCAGACTTTTTGCGACGAGCGATATCGCTGCAAAATAGAGCGATTCGAGTGGCCACACTTTGAGCGACGACCAGCGATTTTTGAGCGTTTTTTTTAATATGTAAAATTGATGGGTAAATGTGTTAGCCGACAGGAGTCTTTTCAAATTTTAAATATCTAGGCAGTATATTCATGCAGTCAAGCATAGACTATGATGTTTATATTGTTTGTTTATCATGACCGAGGTACATTTTCAGGTATCGAGACATACATATTTGAGCATTTAAAAATAATAAATATTTCTGGTTATTACAAAATGTTAACGGTAAGGAAAAAGATTTCATTTCTTATGTGTATGCGGTGCAAAAAAACATATCGAAGCAACAATTGAATATACGTGTATAAAAAGTAGAAAACAAGAAAAACTATTTTATAATCATCCGTTGAACGCAGCTAGAAAACTCGATCATAGTGTTCATCAATCTTTGGCTTGCACCACACCTCATGCTTTATCATATTTATCACTACTTCGGTATCATCATGGCTGAGTTTGATGGTTTTAATTGATTTTTTACCCATAATTTAATATCACAAATTGATAGAATTCTATGCAATAATGATGACGAAATGTAGAATCTACATAGAAATCCCATATGAAGAGAGAGCCAACATATGCTTGTCAGGAGCCTATAATGTTGTTTTTATTTGGGTTATTTCATCAAACATTGTATCAATCGAATTCAGATTAAATAAAGTGGGTGTACTCTATAGACGATTAATATTGACTATTTGATTGGAATGGAATCACAATTCGCGATAACTAAACTAAAGCAGCGACGCCCCTTGTGATTTTGAAACAGGCTGCGACAACCTATTTCAACTCAAAACTCCTTTGGGAATGAGGATATCAAATCGAATGCTAATGTTTTTTCTATCGCTATAAATCGCAGCAAATCGCCTTAACTGTGGCCACTTAGGACTGCGCGATATTGAGCGATTTTGAAAAAATGACTAAGTCC
>LQRL01121399.1:3842-29115 GCA_001703475.1 Hydroides elegans
GCTCGCCATGGTAGACTTCACAAAAACCGCCAATTTGGTCTTCTATATAGAGAAAAACTAATTCCTCTCTAACCTATCTCCTCCCACAGTTTTGCTAGTAGAGCTTTCAAATTTTAACCCATGCTTCTTTATGGTACCCTTATACCGGCTTGTGCTTTATAGGACGATTGACCATTCTGGCTCGCCATGGCAGACTTCACAAAAACCGCCAATTTGGTCTTCTATAGAGAGAAAAACTAATTCCTCTCTAACCTATCTCCTCCCACAGTTTTGACAGTAGAGCTTTCAAACTTTAACCCATGCTTATTTATGGTACCCTTATACCGGCTTGTGCTTTATAGGACGATTGACCCTCGTGGCTCGCCTTGGTGGACTTCACAAAATCCGCCAATTCGGTCTTCTATATAGGGAAAAACTTATTCCTCTCTAACCTATCTCCTCCCACAGTTTTGACAGTAGAGCTTTCAAACTTTAACCCATGCTTATTTATGGTACCCTCATACCGGCTTGTGCTTTATAGGACGATTGCCCCTCCTGGCTCGCCATGATGGACTTCACAAAACTGCCAATTTGGTCTTCTATTTAGAGAAAAACTAATTCCTCTCTAACCTATCTCCTCCCATAGTTTTGACAGTAGAGCTTTCAAACTTTAATCCAAGCTCATTTATGGTACCCTCATCACGGCTTGTGCTTTATAGGACGATTGACCCTCTTGGCTCACCATGGTGGTCTCCGCCATTTCCGCCCAATTTGATCTTCTATATAGTAAAAAAGACTTAAGCCCATTCCGATCATATACCGACTGCTATCGGTAAGACAGGTCCTATGGCGTGTCATGCGGGGCTTGTGTCTTGGGTGATTGCGTCATCTTATATCCAATGGTGGACATGCACATTTATCTCTTTGACGCATACCTTCAAGTTATTGATTTTTATGTCTGTTGATTTTATTGTTTGTTTGGATCACAGCTGTTACACACCTGGCCGAATAGCTCAGTCAGTCGTGTATCGGCTTCATGATCTAAAGATCGTTGGTTCGATCCTGGATTCAACTCCAAAATATTTTTCCCTCAGAAAATGTCATAATGTACTCATACATATTGTTTATATGTACATTCATATCGCGTAAAGCCTGTAGCTCAGGGATATAGCATCGTTATCATGGTCACAAGGCTGTAGATTTGAATCCCCGCTTGTACAACCTATTCCTTATTATGATGCTAATATTATTAAAACAATTCCAACAATTGTTATTTATGTGCAGATGTTTAAACAAATGGATAATATGACTTTTACCGGCATATACGTTTACATGTAGCTGTCATTTTTCATGAATCAATTAACAAAATGCACTTGCTGCACTTAAAAGAGGTTACGTCATATCTATAAACTAAAGCTGGGTCATTGTCCTTGACAATCTTGTTCGATTCTTTTAAAATTATTAATTGTATATAGCCTTTGAATAGTACGTTGTATTGGAGTGTCTTTTATACATGGGGCTATCCGAAATGGGGTCAAAGTTTAAAAAAGGTCCCGCAATATATTCTAGTCATGATGTTTCTTCCGATATAGCTCTTAATCGCACGTTTACTTTAAATGCTTAAGGTGTAGAATCTTTCTTTTCTAGTCATTAAATTGCATTTATGTAAAGTGTTCTTTCAGGATAAAATCCATGCTTGTTAATACATGTGTATTCAATGCTATAATTTATGTATTTGTCATTTAGAATATGTATATCGATACAGTTTGTGTTAAATCACATAATTTGTTTACCGTGATTTTCTGAACATAATACGCATTTACAGCGTTTGACATTAGCAGTCGCTTTTGGCCTGCACGACTACCTTTTTGTATAACAATAGAACGAACTTATTTGGAAATGTTGTTAAGTTCATATTTCGTTTAATTAATGCCAATGTCGTTTGATATGGGAACGGCTATATCCGGGTGAAGTATAATTACATAATTGAATGCTATCCACGATTCATGCGAAGAACCAACGATTACGAATGATCTTAAGGATCTGAGAATTCGAAGTTAGGAAGTTTGATGAAAGATGTTCACTGGTAAATTAAGGCGAACATTTTGTGGTGTGTTGGAAAAAGAAGAGTATTGCCCGCATGTATGACCCGCTCGCCATAAATCAGTACTGAACAAAAGATTTAAAAAAAATAACAATAAGGGTTTGAATCTCTGATGGTGTATTGTCCGGAAGAAAAATTTTCAATACAAACTAAATGAACTGAACAAAATGATGATGTTATAAATACCACCATACGTAACATTATACTGCATACAATTTCTGGACAGAAGACCTGGGGGCTCTGAGAGGAGAACTGCAAAATAATACCAAATATATTTGTTTTATGACATTTTCTACACAATTCATAAAACGGTTTTTTTTTCAAAACAATCTCCCTACCTTTTCGGATAGTGTTTTCGAAACTGGTCTGTCGGTTTATGTTGATATAAGAGTACGTTCGAAGTCACTTGATGTTATTCAAAAGAGTCTTTGTACATATTCTTTCAGTTTGGTCGTATTTGTTTATAGACACTTACGATTTCTTCGCTCCTTTGGATGCATTATATTCACAAGTTTCCATGTCGTTAATCGCTCCATACATCTGCTTTAAACTTTGCAATTCGTCGATTCTATCCATGAATGCTACATTAATATTAACTTATTTTTCACATTATCATTTTGAGTCTTATATTTCATCATTAATCCTTAAGTTTCATTCCTTTTCTGTTAAATATCAAGCGTCCCTTTTTGAATGTTGTTCTATTTCCAGGCTAGGAATATGCTTAAACTTTTATTAGCGTTCGGTTTATTTACTTTATACGTTGAAATACAAAAAATATAAACTTGTTTTTTTTTTCACAAACATGTGTGTATAATCCTTTCACATTTTTTTCAGTAACTGCAGTTAACAAAATCGCATTACGTAAAATTTGAATTTTGACGTCACAATTGCAATAATAGGTCAAGTTCACCGAGTACTGAGTTGGCGTGTGTGTTTCCTACATCTCGCTTAGCTGTCATAACGTACTCGTTTATATTCAAATAGAGTAGATAAGAAACCCTTATGCGTCAGGAGTGTTATGGTAGCTTGCTTTATCTAGTACAATGCAACTCGGGCCGGGCAGTGCTATACATAGGCTGTCAAACCATTCTAAAACAACTGTCGTGTTCATCTCTCGATGGTACTCACCTTTTTTACCCTCAAAATCAAGGTCCATGCCCTCTACCAATCCGTCCTTAGAATCGGCATGTAACACAATAAGCCTCTTACAATCAACGCATCATTATCTAGAGTTATTGACTAACCATCGCTTTAAAATCGTAATAATAGCATTTTAGATACATTTCGAAATTTCGGATAGCATCTCAAAATTACACAGAAACCACCATTTGCTTGAGCTTTTTTGAATGATTATTTTTTCATTATATACTCGGTTACATTCGAGTGTTTTGTTGGAATCGCTCTCAGTAAGGGTATGCATACAATCAGGTTGTCTTAGGATTTGACAGGCCACGAAAAATTCACGACAATTTTGCACAAAGAATCACATAAAAAAACCATATCCAGGCGATTCTTATCCTCTTTGTGAAGTCGATGATTCCCAGCAATAATACGTCACAGGCTTATTACTTAATACTTCGATCCATCAGTGCGTCGGACCTCTAGGACGATTTTCGAAAACCAGGATTCTGCTATCGTAAAATCAAAATTGCATCCCATGATTCCCTGCACATCACACACATCGTTCCCCCATAAACATCATATAATACGCTCCATTTCATTAAATAAATAAAAATATTTATCATACCTTTTGCATAATAGTTTCTCTGGAGCATCGTTTCCAAATTCGACAAAATCGTTGCATGTTCTGACATCCCAATTGGTATTTTGTCGTGTATTGCATGGTGTCTGTCCTTCCTGGATCTGCTTGTGTTCGGAGTCCTTAATTATCTTAAATCTCTTATTTACCTTCGGAGTGTCCATTTCTATCATATTCTTATCAATCTCTTTATTTAAATCATCTAGAGATGAATCGGTAAACGGTATCTCTTCTAGTGCTGACGAATTTTTGCCTTGCATTTCCGTGTCTTACCGTATTTTGTGAGGTTTGGTAAAAGACCTGTAAGTGGCAATGAACTCGAAATGCTGTTTTCGTGATGAAAATTGTATTTTTAAACATTTTGCCGGCGTAAATCTTGCTGAGTTGTGTCCATCGGGCGCTGAATTAAGGCAGATACAATAATTATTGCACTATTGGTAATATTATTCCCTCAATTAATTACACTATTGCTTCGTCTGTATGTATAGCTAATCTTTAGTACCGCATTTAATAATGATGCATTTGTATTTTGTCATTCTGAAAAAAAACACATTTATTTCCTATTCAACAGTTGAGCTTGGGTCAAGCGCGGTTCGCCTTGCACATCCAACACTTAATACTTATTTAACACATATTTTACAATGCTTTCAGGTGTGACCGTGAGTCTGATGTTGATACTTCTAGACTTGGCCAACGATACAAAATAAATTACTTGGCCAAAGATTGTACCCGAATTCACGATAATGGCGTGAATTATAAGTTTTTGAAAAAGGGCAGGACCGTAATCTTGAAAAGGCGTGTGCCTGGAGTTACATCTTTGACACATGAGAGGAGCAATATTGACATGGAAAACAACAAATGAAATATGAAAGTTCTTACATAATACTCAATACATAAAACCTAAAATGTTTGCACTCTTTCATAAAAGGCTTACGCAACCAATGAATGATGGCCAATTATAAAGCACTTACATTAATAATGAATAACATCCGATTCAAAAATAATAAACCATATTATAAAAGGCATAACAGTTCACGAAATGTTTTCTTATTTATTCGTCAGACATCATTCATTGCTTTAAAAACTATTTTGAAATATGATAGTCAATCAAAAACAGTAGGTTACATATTATCTCATTTTTATTCACATTCATATATTTCTTCATTACGGTATTAATAAAGTGGCTTGGAAAACGAGATGTGATATTATTTTATAGAGTATAATGATAGCATTCCCTATAAATATATGAATTAAATGGAATGTGTCTTGTCTGATATTTGCAACAAAAAGATTCGTATATATATAACCTATACATTCGCGGACATCTCATCATCGACTTTTTCTGCATTTTTTGCCATTTTTAAACATGCAGTCCCGTCATCGATATAATCGCTCAAATGGCTCAAGCTCTCTTCAGTATCGAGATCCTCTAGCTGTGATAACTGATACGCCTAATCCCCCTCTTTCATCATCTTTTTATTTTTGCGTTTGTAGTGATGATTCATTTCTTTTTAGAGAATTAATTTTGCATTACTGGTTTTTCATAGCAACATCTGCTTTGCGATATTCTCTTGATTTTCTTGGTTCGTTTTCTTCGTATTAGTGGTGTTGATTGTGTCTGTTTCCACCAAACATTGCCTGGGTAAATTTGTTTTTAGCGAAATCTTAAGTGTAAGTCCCATTGCTTTAAGGCCGATTTCTGTATTTTGTTTACGTTCTGCATGATCTGAAATGATCCATCCATTAATTCAATAATTTTATACAATAATGAATGTATTTAAGGCAAAATAATGTGCGTCTATTAAAAATATGGTGTATTATGAATATTATTATAAACCAAGTAATGATGTTAATATTGAAAACAAATGTGAATACTCGTGAATATCGAAGATCTATTGAATAAATAGAATATAAGCAGTGAGAATCACAGCAGCTTTTTGTTGTTTTTTTTGTTAGCGTTCTAATCTCCCATGAAAATTAAAACTTGTCTGACTACAATTGTGATGGCTTTTTCAATTTCCTCGTAGAAGGTCTCTATCTCCTCATCTCCGTGATCTTGGGTTGGAGCGTAAATCTGAATGATAAGATATATTGAAGGGGTTTCCTTCCAGTTTGATCAAAATACTTCTGTTTGAAAATGTTAAAATTCCATTAACGATTTCGCAATATCATCTTTGAGATTAACTCCTACTCCGTGTTTGTGGTATTTTTAGTGTTCAGAGAAAACTACTGTATAGCCATTTGTCTTAAACTTTCCGCATTCCGTCCGGCTCATTTCAGATATTCCTAATATATCAACCTTCATTAAATTCATCTCTTGGAATGCATTGTCGATTCTTCTCTGATACACAGTTTTAACATTCCACGTAGCTATCTTTATGGTATTTATCCTTGTTCTTAGACCAACTCTATCGGGAAATGACCTTCCACCGTCCTCATTGTCGCCCAGCAAACTGTTGGTCGTCGCAGTTAGATTGTCATCTTCCATGTTGCTATGTTCAGTGGTGACACACGCAGGGTTCATCTACACACGCCGGGTTCATATACACACGCCGGGTTCATCTACATGACTATCTCTACCTAATCTATGGTTCATGACTTACTGAAGGTTATATACACGGCCAGGCCCTAATCTCTTTCGCGGTGACTGGCCACTGCTTCCTTGTGCACCTGCCGAATGCCTATTCCTTAGCTGCCACGCACGTATCCACAGCTGCCACTAGGTACCAGACTGTTTGACTTCAGCGTGAGACCAGTCGTGTTTTTCTTATCGGCGTGCCATCTCTTACAGTGGATGCTGCTCAAGCTGTAGGTCTATCTCAAACCTGCTAGTTATCCAACAGCTGGGTAACATTTGGTATAAACCCAAAGTGTAATCCACGCGCCGGTGGTCTTGCCGAGAATTTCTCCTTGGGTCGCTGTAGACCTATCAACGCCAGAGCCCCTTTAGTGTTTACCAGGCTGCACCACGCGGAGGTAGGCAATGGCTGTTGCGACATGTCCAGGCAGGTAACGATAACTTCACTTTTCGGTCATTAGACCTAGCGCGGGTAGGATAGTTAGTAAGCGCCGAGAATCAGATGTGCCTTATCGTTGTATCTATAACTTTAAAATTGGGAATGGCCAGATCAAATAGACACGCAGCTTAACGTTCAAAACTACGTGGTATAAGTGGTAAACTATGAACACTATTTTAAACATTTTATTCGCTTTTTCAAACACGACACAATGGTGATTAGACCTTGCATGAATTTTATTTTTAGCATTTCCTATTTGCGTATTATGTAGAATATTTATTTATAAAAGCCAAAATGCATTTTTATCCAAATTTAAATGTAGCACTAAAAATACCAAACACACCGTAACGCCCTTGATAAGATGTCACCGCTCCTCTGACTTTCAAACCTAAGTTATCTGAGGAGTTTCGAAATAAGAAATAATACATAGATATGGTTATTTGACCAAAATATGTCCTGATAAATTATAATAAAAAGAAATATCCTGAGCCAACAAAAAGTGTTCTAACTCTACGAATGCTCAATTTACACGCCAAAACTTGCCTAGTGCTTCTTGTTAACCCTGTTAAACGCAAATATATGTACGATAATTTCGCGTCTAATAGTGATAGATTAGCCTGCGCTTAAAAAAATGAAGCGTACACTGCTACATCTTAAGTGAATAGGTCTTAAGTTAGTGCAACAGCATGAATTATACTAATATTAATGAACATTTTAAATTGATTATATCAGAAAATAAGATTATGTTTTTAAAATATTTTTTTTTTGTCGGAGTTCTTTTTTAAAAACTTGATATTCTCGTTTTCTAAATACATTTTACAGTTTTTGATCAACTTGGTTGATTTCCCCCTCTTTCAGAAGGATAGGTGGATTCAACTTGCAAACGAAATCCGTGACAGGATGCACCCACCCATCTGGTTCGTCTGTCCACAAAAATGAATTAGTGTCCTTTGTCTTCATTATGTCCATTCTCTATCCGTCACCAATGACTTAATTAACCTTAGAAAAAACTGAAGCTTTTCGTTAAGGTTTCCGAAAGTTTTTACCGGTATTTTACATTAAATTCAAAATGAATTAGATTTTTAAAAATTTGGCTGTTATTCAAACAGTAAACGGATTGTGGAAATTTCCTCAACAATATTGAAATAACAATTTACATTTAAAATATAATTATTTGTTTGCTCAATCGTTACATACGATAAAACCTAGAACTAGAGATCGTACTGAAATTCAATGAATTCTCCTCGGTCTTCAATAATGCAATTTGTCGTACCTAAAATTTTATGTTTTCTTATATTGCCATCAAATAAAAACTAAATTTGTAACTCAAATTACAATTAAACAAGTGCTCAAACTCATTAAACGTTTCTGAATTTTCTATCGTGTGTACTGAATGCAATAACAATTAAAATGAATATAGGATTCGCACAAAGCCTATAAAAGGAAAGCTCCACCGGTCATTAAGCAAGCATTTTCAAACTGTTTGGTGCTTTTTGATTTTGGTGGAAATTAGCCGAATATCGCGCAGTTGGTTTTCGATTGAAGGTGTATCTCTTAACCGCCATACACTGAAATACACAGAAGAAAAACCCTTACATCGTTCATAAAATACTTTGAAAACAAGTAATGATACAAAGAAAAACAGCTGTGTTTTCCACCAAGCGCTTGAAGAAGGATATCTTTATTTTTCCTTTTTGGGTAGCTTCGCGGCGCTTTCCTTAAAATATATCAATGTATTGTCTAGTTTTTCTAATAATTTCTTCTTCAGTTCTTTCTAAGCCTCTTTGGGGCATCTTAGGCCTTTTCAATGTATTCGCTTTGCGTTTCACATCCTTTCCAATGGTAACAGCAGATAAAACAGGATATACACATGTTTAATACATCTGTCACCGATATATAACTAATATTTCAGAAGTTAACGACAAACGTAATAAAATCCTCGAGGACCTCGTGTCGTCTCAGTATATTCAATAATACAATTTGTCGTGCATCATATTTTATGTTTTCTTAGCTGTTCATTTCTACAATAACTACATTTGTAGCTCAAATTACCATTTAATATATTTGTTTAAACTCATGTTTCTGAATGTTTTATCATGTTCTACATACAATAACAATACAAATGAACGCAAGATTCGAACATATTTGCATCATATTTCATTTTTTTCAATAAGTTTGATTCTATCTTATTTTGGTTGAAACAGGCCATATATCAAGCACTTTAAGTTTAAAGTTGCATCTTTAAATCGCCATACACTGAAATACTCAAATCAAAACACCTACATTCTTTAACTCATTCCGGCCGAGAGACACAAATATGTGTTGCCAAAACATGCACCCCCATCCAAAGCGACGCTTCTGCGCGCACAGAGCTTTTTACCTCTTCTCCCGCGTGCCGCGTATCAGTGTTAGACAAGATTCACGTTCCCTTCCCGAGTGACAACTATACGTGTTGCATACCACTGGTTCAATTTTAGCATTAAATACATAGTAGATAATGTGCGATTGGTGGGAAAATCTGACATTTATGTCTTCACACATCCAAGTGTCAAGATAATGGTAAACTGGCAGTTTAAGCGATAGTTTTCATCACCTACAACACGTAAAATCTGCAACCCTCACCATTTATCTGTTTATAGAAGCATGTGTTGGATTCGGGAAAATAAAATGGAGGGGTTAAATCTAAATTGCTTTAAAGTGCGATGTAAGGAAATCTTTGAAATTAATAAAACACCTTCATTTAATAAACATGAACAGTCTGTTTTAAACTAGCTCTCGGGAAGGGAGCGTGCTTATCGGTGATAAGCGCGCGGTGTGTGAGACAGTTATGCAGCGCCCCTTACTCGGCCTTAACCCGAGAAGATGCCTGAATGAGTTAATAAAATAACATATACAGAAACCCAATATTATTTGATTTACTTCTTTGATGCATTTTCCACCATGCGGTCGATTGTACTCCTCTTTTCTTTTTTGAGCAGCTTCGCTGCGCCCGTCGTGTCGCTTTCTTTAAAATTTTACAAACCATCTTTCATTTTGTGTAATCATATGATTTGGATGGTAAATGGCGGCATAAAGAGCATTTTGTTGACAATTTGAATTGCATCAAATGATACAGAAAACACGCGTGTTTACTACATTACCGAACAAATCATTAATCTCAGGAATAACCACAAGGGTAATCTCTCCTTAAATACTAGTTGTGTCCCGTAACCTTAATACTTATCCTTTTGCCAACAAAATAAATACATGTAATATAGAAAGTAATAGCATATTAGTAATATATATAACAGAAAAAAACATTGCTCGATAAGAAATTAAATAATAAGAAAACGATCTCAATTATACACACAAATCACAGTCAAATTCACATGATGTTGTTCATGGTGAGTTAACGTCAAGATTGTAAAAATACAGCATCACTTTAATTTTCATGATAGTCTGACATTTGAATTTCTAAATATAGTATTAAGTATTCATTTATTTATACACATACCAAAAAAAAACGGCCAAATGCTCCCGAATAGTAATACCATTGATTGACGTTCTGTTGAAATGTATAAAAGCTATACATAGCTGACCGACATTTCGCATTTATTATTTGCTGAATTTGTACTTTCATATTGTTTAAGTTCTTTAGCAATTTCATTAAACTTATTTACAACTGACCATTGTTTTCTGATTAAAACAGCAACTTAAATATACCTTACCAAACGGCGGTCAAAACCTCTATATTTTCAGTCTTTGGCAGTATTATGTGATGTTATGCTTCTTGTTCGATTCATCAATCAAAACTTAAAAATGGTCGTTCGGAGCTTATCAAGGGGTTCGTGAAACTTCATCAGATGTGATGTAAATGCTCTTTGTCGAACCAGAAGAAATTATTTCGCTATTTTTGAATCTGGAAACGTGTACTCAAACAACTCGCTGGCGTCTTAAGAACGATTGGCCGGTACATCGTTTTCAGCATGGAAGACGCTCCAACGTATTTCTGGATCGATTACGTTTTCTTCCGACTTCTGTTTTTTTTTCTAACAAGGCCGGAATGCTGTGTTGATTCTCCTGTTCTTTTTCTTGTTGCACATGTTTTTTTGCTTAAGCAAAGTATTGCTTAAATATAGCTGTTTCTTCTGTGGAGCTAATGCTTAAAAGAACAATTTTGATTATCCGGTTCGTTTTCCTGTTGATTGTGGTTTTGCTTAATTTTATGTTGTAAAATAGCTGTATAAATGGTAATATCTGCTTTACAAGAGACAAACGGTTAAGTTCAATTTTATGTTGTAAAATAGCTGTATAAATGGTTTTATCTGCTTTACAAGAGAAAAACGGTTAAGTTCAGTAATTTTTAATATTTCTTCTTCATTTTGATAACTTGTTTTTAAAGACGACGAAGTGAATCTTTAAACTTCTGAAAGGTTGAGGAGAAAGGCGTTAATCGTATAATGCTTTAAACCTTATTCAATCTAATACAATATGTCGTGTGAAGGTTTTTGATCAAAGCTCGACACTGAATAATTACAACAACTTCTAAAGCAGTGTCATATACAGTTGTCTCATTTTTTAACGTGCACTTTCAAAGTGAACTGCTTAATGTTCATTATATCAATATATCCCTTCCCATGTAATATTTACCTTCCCATGTAACTTAAACGTCTCTTTCATCCGTTCGGTTTTTCTTGCCTTCGGCCTCAAATTTCAAATTACTTTGCTCGTTTCTTTTATAATCACGCAACAATGCGAATTCTTTGATCATATATAGTTCATCGCTGACCGACCTTTTGGCCATGTAAATAGATTACCCCATAGATTTCGTTATTTCACAGCAAATGAAAAGCTTCTCGTCTCTGGTCCGGTTAACTGGGTGTTTCATACGAATCTGTTTCTCCAAAGACTAGTCTATCAGTTCAATAACCATGGTCAAGGCGTAGGCTGCATGCATTCTCCATAAAATGAGAGAACATTGTGATGACGCAATTCAGAAGGCAATTAAATTCCTCATTCTTATGTTTGGCAACAATATAAGACATTCCCACGTACCGTTCCATCTTAGTTAGACAGTTGTCTGGGGTCCCTTACCTATTCTGTACATTATCTCCACTCTTCAGATTAGGGGTTCTCATAAACAGGTTTTGTGTCTAAAACAGTTGCAGTTATAAGTGCAGGTCCAACTGATTTTCACCATAGAATCTCTGTCTTTCAAGCCAAACAGCCTCAGTTATAGATATTCACGTCTGATGAACGTTGGTTTATTCATGCCAAAATTATTTATGTGTAACAATAGTCCTGTTAATATTAACGTGCCGTTAGTGTTCCCTGTCGTTTGGTAGCACATGCACGTTGCAGCATTTCCAAGCAGGTTATTATAACTTCACTCTTTGGCCACCTTGCTATTTTAACTGTGGTAGGACAGTTTGTAAGCGCCGAAAAGGAGATGTTACGTTAAAGCAAGACAAACACACGACCTACACTTCCGCATTGCAATTTGTATCTGATCCAACCCTCGTTTCATCTGAATCTTTTTGATTTAAGACATAAATTGTGGACTTAACAATACACACAATGGTTTTATTCTACATCAAATGAATTTACGCTTGTATGTAACAATGTGATCAGATTCTTAGCTTCCAAAGAGAAAAGGTTATTCAAAGGGTTAACTTTTATTTAGATAAGGTTGAGAAAAAAAACACAGGTTTTCTAAATGGCACCGGACCTTTCGCCCTCAACATATGCAATACCACTTATATGTATACAATCATTCAATAAATTTATTCATAACCTACTGTTTCTTAAATTGATAGCATGGAAATTGCTTTATAAAAATAGTTTTTCTTTAGCGTTTTGCACTAGCTTTCAAGAGACAAAGGTCGTAAAATTTAGTTCTATATCGTCTAATTATTATCTTATAAATAATTCAGGGGTTAAAGCATGGGCAAAATGGCAGAACGGAAGGCCCTAAAAAACACTGTACAAATAGGGAGGTGCTCTCCCTCTCCTCACTCTTCCCAAAGAAATGTTGATTCTTAGAACACTATATATGGTATATTTTAACCACAAATGTATCGAAAACTTTCTATTGTTGGGAAAACCCTTTACAGACTAGATTAAGCGAGTATTATTTTTCAACAAGGGGTACCTTTGATGACCCACGGCGCCTTTCATGACGAATATCTACTTTTGACACTCGAATTATCTTCTTTTCATCATGCCTTTTTTCATTATGCAGTTAGATTATGAGAATATTAAAAAAAATCATTGATATAAATTTATCAACCATTTACAGATATTTTGATATTATTTTGCGTTTTTTAATTTATGAATCGATATTGACTCCAATGTCTCGATGATCATGCTAGTTCTCTCTTACTCAATGATGTCAGCTATACGTATGAACGAATCTCCCCAAGCACTTGTGAATATACAAATTTACTGATGAGACATCAAGGTACCTTTGACGATCCATGGAGTCATTCATGACGAATATTTCCTGCCACCAATCTGTATCAATTTAATTGGAATCAGAAGATCTTGCGTAATTCTTGCGCAGATTGTCGACATCATCATTCACACAATATCTTAAAACCGAGTTCATGTTCCGATATGTATCTACATACGCCTTCCAAAGTGATTCATATTTCTCACCCGCTCATCTTTGGTGCGTCAAGGACCAACATACTAATATTTATTGGATAGCTGCTGATCGTCGCTATATACCGGAATATAATTTAGTCTTTTTTACCAAATCCTCTCTTAACCATAAAATTATTGCTTCAATCAGTGATCTACCAACATACTTTTTGATATGATATGGTATTCTATTATTAAAAAAGTCATATCGGCAGTGTTCTTATATTGTCGCAAAAAAGTACAAATTCATGCTAGAACATCAAATTATGTGATGCACGAGTTTTTTATAATAAAAATTAGCCCCTCAATATTCAGGATAATTTTATCGGTTTATATCGTTTTTAAGTAATAAATAACGTTGGCGCTTTAAAGGACCTATTATTTGACTTTAATTTAAACATTGCCATATGATGTGTTTCAACATCAAATATGCACTATGATTAGTTGTTTCGCTTTTCAATTTTGAATCAATGCATTCAAATAATAAAACTTAATCTGAAGCAAGCATTGTTGATGATTTACCATTGAAGAATTACTTCCGTTTTGCTTGCTCTTTGTGAGAGAAATGTTTAGAAACGAGAATGGCATCTCTTAGTTCTCAAGCATTTGCTGGAACCGACTTAAACTCGGTCTTCTCAAGCTGAAATATGACGTGTGAATTTGAAGGAAATCTTGCATTTCGGCGAAAATCTCCCATTGTTTCGGTTGCTGTCGATATCGTAGCGTATATTTCACATCGGAACTTCTAGCCGAATTGTTCACCATTCAAACCTTGTCCCCAGTTACATCCCATATATGGGGGGGGTGGGGGCTAGGGGGAAGGTACTCATTTCTTATTATTGTCTCCACACTGTACCGTTTTCCTCGCATGACAGAACAGTTGTCAAACAGTTTCACCATCTTTATACCGGATAACAATGTTCAGGACTTAGTCCATATTGATGTTGGTCGCATTCATCTGCATCAAATAAATATTTTGCAAATTCTTTCCAAGACCAATCTTCTTGGAAGACGCCAAACCATGGCGTATATTGTATCAGTATATTCGATACGTTAAGTAGGGAATGTGCAGTCGGGTTCTTTATTACTATTATTTGATAAATTTATAAATAACATATTCTAATGGAAGATATATTCGCAACATATATAAAACCTAAAAACTTAAGAAAAAATAAGAAACCCACAGATAATATACGACTCGAAACAACTGAGAATGCATGACTGAAACAAAATAAAAAATCAACCATATTTTTTTACGAATATATGAGTCATAAGACTGAAGTTTACCAGGAAGAAACATCCATAGTAAATGTCCATACATCGCAAAACATTGATAACCATATTTGTTCGCTGGTCGTTTTATACTTTAGATTATTTTCTCTATTTTTTTCTATTTCTTAGCGAACGACCAGGAGTGTACGGCTCGAACAAATCTTATCAATACTTAGGACCTGACCCATTCACCTATTTGAAACAGATCATTTAACTTTTAGACCTTATACGCATGGATATTGGAAGCCTATGGATACTAAAAAGTACAGGTGTTATGTGATCGTTGTGTTTTGTCTTAGCTATAACTCTGGCGGCACAGTTCTGGACAAGTTGTTATTTGATCACAAATTTCGAATTATTACCACACCAAGCACTGTTAGAATAATTTAGCCTGGATATGACTAGGGCTTGAATTAGGGTTCTTGTGGTATCCATGTCTAGGTAATTTAGAAATCGACCTAAGTCGCTCCATAGTCATGAATCTATCAAATATAACTCATAATTTCTTAGCGAAATCATTGTTCTTTGTTAATGGGTTTAAGATTTTCTATCGCGTTTTTATCACATGAAATTCAAAGCGAATTACCCTGAGTATTCCGGATATTTTCACCTGTCCTAATTTTATCTCTACACATATATAATTGAAAAAAAATTGATATGATAAAATGGATGATCATAAAGGGACATCAAACAAGACACATTACAGGATATCTCATTTCTTTAATTACTATACACCAATAGTCTCCTCGATTTCTATTTTGACTTATTCAAATAGAAACTATGCAACAAACATAACAAAGCAGTCTTAACATGGTTCTTTCATAATTGCTGTCCGAATTTATTTGGTTGATCTGGTCTAATTATATATTTAGAAAATTTCCGCCATGATAATGTTGCAACATTCTTGTCTGAACTCAATTTTCTGTAGCGATTAGACACCGAAATAATAATGGCTTCGGTTACATTTACTATTCCTATTCGTTTCGCTGAAAGCAGATTTTTCCTCTTTTTCACATTTTTTTCTCATATTGTTTATATTTTGCAATTTGTTGTGGGTCCAGTGAAGCTAGAGACCGTATCAGAGAATATTTCACTGGACATTTTTCTTGAAGAATTACAATTTCCGCCATGATAATGTTGCAACATTCTTTTCTGAACTCCATTTTCTGTAGCGATTATACATCGCTGTAAGCACGGCTTCGGCGACATTTCCTATTCCTATTCGTTTTGCTGGCAGCTGATTTTTCCTTTTTTTCACATCTAGCACTGGGAGCTTAAATGCAGTGTTGTTGTTCTCATAAACGTCTTCCTTCATGACGAGAGCTACTAAATCTCGCGTGGGATCAGTTGCAAGGTAGACGATCATAGGAGCATCAGTATGAAAAGAATAAATCATAAGATAACATTTTCAATCATCAAATAAAAATGCATATTTTATTTAAATGGCAAGAAAAATATAGTATAAAATTAGATAGGAGACAAAATATTATTTCATGGGTTAAAATAAATGATATTATTTCAAAAGATGCTGCACAGTTTTAAGAAATAACAGTGAAACACACTCTCTTTTTATTTCATGAAGAAACATAGACATGATTCATAGTTAGATGATGGTTGCAATTGTAAGTCATATTTAACCAATTTAGAATACACATATAGCCCTACTCTCTATTAACCCAAACAAATATTTTTTGAACGAAAACTCGAATATAATCGACAAATTTGTTTTATTTGCATCATATCTTAAAACGTGAACGGTATTCGGATAATGAGTAATCACCCTTTAGCACATATTTCGTCTATTTTTTCGCGAAGTGACGAATAGGCATTTTTAACGATTTTGACTTAAAACACAATATTTGAACATTGTTTAATGATGTCTTTCAAATGCGTAAGTTTCAATATCCTATCTATTTTAGTTTTTGAGATATTGTTGGCATTTAATATTTTTTTGCGAAGTGACGAATAAGTTTGATGACGTCATTGCAGTAATAAAATGAAATTTATGGTTTTTCAATGCATGTGTTAATTTAGGTAACATAATAAGGTGTTTGATAATGCATTTATTATTTAGGTAACTTAATAAGGTTAATAAGGTTTGATAATGCATTTATTATTTAGGTAACTTAATAAGGTAAACGATAAGGTATATGATAATTTCTTTCTCAAAATGGGAAAAAAGCCTATCCGTCACTTCGCGAAAAAATGGACGATTTAAGCAAATTTGAGCATTTTGAAGTAACATGCAAATAGGAATAAAATGGAATAAAAACTAAACCTTAAGCCTATCAGATTATATTTATACATTACTATGCTATGGCTAGTAAGACTTTCATGAGATTTATCCATGTAATGTGCATGATATAGCAATGAAATATAATACTGCAACCCCAAAATACTATAACTTCATGTAAAACCGCATTTCGCAGACCTTGAAGCCCCTGCTCGCGCTATCGTTACGAATGGGGTAGCCCTTGAAGTACTTGTTGTATGGATGACAATTTATTTACTTCTTTTGTCATATCGCCTTCTCCTTTAATTATTTTTCAGCAACATATCCGGAACACTGTGCGTCGGTTACGAACTGCAATAGAGTTTTCATATCGGTATCCATAGCATTGACAGTTGTTTTGAGATGACCGTGACTATCGTAGTATCGTTGCGAATCGACCGAATGGTGCCTGCGAAAAGGGGCATGGCATAGTAAGCAACATCTGGGACATTATTCGCGCCAGACACAGTGCCAAGTCCTTGTAGCATGGCTGACTATTTTGTCCTTTTATCATATCGCCTTCTCTTTTAATTATTTTAGAAACAGATCCGGAACACGGTGTGTCGGTTATGGACTGCAATAGAGTTTTCATATCGGTATCCATAGCATTGACAGTTGTTTTTAGATGGTCGTGCCTATCATGTTTTCGTTGCTTATCAAACTAAGATTGTTCCGAAATCTTATATAGTTATCTACCCGTGGGTGCGTTCTTACCTCTGATATGATATGGCATTTATAAGACTATTGTCATCTACTCTACATTTGATAGGTAGACAATACGCGAACTAATACCGAGAGAGGGTTACATCAACTTTTTCAACGTCGTAGTTGTTGTTGGTATCTTTCAGAGCTGTAAAAGATACGTTATATGCTAGACATATTTTAGACATATTGTAAAACATTTTGCTAAGAAACAATAGAGCTAACAGAAATAAATAACAAATAACAAATACAGTTTTGACAGGTATGTTTTCTTAAAATCGCAAAATTTATCCTGATCACAAAAATTATCATGATAAACACACAAAAGAAATAAAAAACGTTTATTGAATAAAAATAAAGCAATAAAAATATCTCTCATAATAAATGCTATTCGAATCGCAAAAAACAACGTCCTTTACTTGTAAATATGTTCAACTGATTAAAATGATTGCGTATTCATACATCTTTCACAAGCTTCATTTCTTCACTAAAATAACCCTTGTGGTCATCTAGACCACATAACTACTAGTTTAAGCGATCTTTTATCTTTGTAGTACGTTTTTATGTGTATAGAGGTTTGATGGTATCATGAAATAGGGCGGACATAATTATGAACATCCGAAAATACAGTGGTTTAGATATCTTTCTTAAATTGTACTACAGGCCAAAAGTCTTGCAGAATTGATGACCATTGCCCATTCCGCGCTGTGTCTATCCCTTCATTGATAATTGAGTCGGGCAAGGCGTCAGGCGAGAAATCCTCTTTTACGATGAGTTGAACAATTGCGGGTAGATCACAACTCATTTAAGCTGCCTTCGCAAGATAAAGAGAGCGCTACCTTCCTTAAGTTACCTTAAACTGTCACATCCCTTATTGTTGAACTGGCAAATGATATACAATTAAGTAATATTTCTCTTGCTTGGATTTGTTTTATTAAAATCAGACGGTTTTTCACTGATAAAATATTAATAAACTAACTAGTAAATGATATGAAATTACATTGTTGAGGTAATTTCCATCAGATTTCGTTGTGATTGATTTGTAATCGTTGAAATCCGAAGGGATCAAAGATGCGGCCACGCTGTCCGCTTTGTGGTCTCTTCTTTGGATTTTGAAAGCTATCTTGGGATGAGATGTGTGAGGTCTTTTTGTTGTTACATTCGTTGCTACTTTTTCGTTACCTCCTATTTGAATATTTGTTTCCTCATTGACTCAACAATTGCTTCTTGATATCATCCTAGACGTTTTATTAGCGAGAGAAATATTCAACAGGCCTTGTGTTGATTCCCTTTGCCTTGTTCATTTCTTTCTGAGCCTGTTTCAGCCTGTTGTAAAGCGTGCAGGATCTAAACTCTAATAAGCCATGAAATAATAAGGCACAAATATAAACACATTTATGCGTAAACTCACCTATGGTCGGGATGGCGGTGGTTCACAGGCCAACATCGGTTGTCGCAAGCTCGCAGTGGTTGTCATCTTGGTGGCGTAGTCTTGACGCGTTGATGCGTCGGTGTGAGACGCATGTGTCTCGTGTCACGTGTCGTGTCACGTGTGTGAGATTAGAGATTGCACGTTAAGGTCGGAGATGTGTAGAGATCGAGGTTTTACCTTTTTGACGTCCAGAAGAAGTCTCTTGGCGTTAAGCTGCATCTTGTTTGTCCTTCTCGAGCATTCTCTTCCAAAGAATGCTTTTCTATCTTCTTTTGCAACTTCCTTTGATTTCTCAACAAACTAATTTTTCTTACTGTTGTTTCTGTTATATATTCGCTTCTTTTTCATTGTCCTTTGCAAGTTGCTGTCAGTTCAAATATGACGAGTATGCGTTTCTTCCATGTGTCTTCAGCTTTTCGGAGATGGTCATTCCAGCACAGCTTTTACCAGTAAACGAACACTTTTCAGAGTTTAAAACGTGATTTATGTTTGCTTAACGTTTACATTACACAGGGCACCGGCACTACTTTTTCCATCCCGAGGGCCAATAACCGATAACCAATAAAAAATCTCCCTGTCGGTTTATGTTGATAAAAGAGTTCGTTTAAAGCCACTTAATGTTATTCAAAAGAGTCTTTGGTCATATTCTTTCAGTTTGGCCGTATTTTTTTATAAACATTAATTTCTTCGCTTTTTTTTAGATAGACTAGGTTCACAATATATCATGTCGTTAATAACTCCGTACATCTGATTTAAATTTTGCATTTCGTCGATCCCATCCATTCATGCTTTATCAATTATAACTCAATGAATCACACCATTATCTTGTCCGTTATATTTAATAACAAATCCTTAAGTTTAATTCCATTTATATAAAGTATTCAGATTATTTCAGTCCCTTTTAATGTTGTTCGAATTCCAGGCTAGCAAAATGTTTATACTTTTAATAGTGTTGGGTTTATCAATTTTATGCGTTAAAATAGAGAAATTATATTTTCATTCACATAAAACATGTCTGCAATCCTTGCTTTCGAACGATCAGTTTGAAACTTAACCAAGAAAGTTGGCCTCGAAAATTGGCTTCAAGCACTCTTAGACTGTTTTGAATGCTTCTGTTTTCGGAGCAGATTTGTCAGTGAAACTAGCAATATAGGTGCGTAGCATTGGGAGAATAGCGATAATACGGTCACACACCCGGATGGTGTCAATCCAACGATGAGGGCACCACTGAGGCGGTAGTAATTTACAATGCGTAAGCATTCTAAAGTCAGCTCGACGCACATTGGACCTTAAAACCTGCAAATGGCTTTTAAAGACTTGTGTAAATTCCAGTCGGTTTAATGGACAGTATATACCCGACGGGTCGTCACTAAGGTGACTTTTGTACACAAATAATAATCTCAAACATTTATATTATATAAAACATGCGAGAAAGCACGATAAAATTACTTGTAGAAGACATTAATATTAACTAGATATATACAAAATAACATAATACATAGTAATTAGCGAAAATGATTATTTAAGTAAAATTGTGTGTAAAAAATGCCACCTTTATAAGGAAAAAATCGTTACTGAAAATATTCAGAAATAGTGTTATTATCAAACATGAGGTCATTTCACACCTCCCCCCTTATTTAAAGGTTATTTCCTTATAACAACTTATACAAAAATATATATATATATTTTAACATTCGAAGTTACTTCAAAAATTTACAAGTTTGATGCGTTAATAAAAAAAAATGGTAAGTAATTTAATGAAGGCGAGTATTTATTTCTGCTGCTTCCTGTAGGTTGGTCTTTGCATGGGCAACGGGTGGTGTTTAACCACAGTTCAAGTCAATTTACTGGTCAAAAGCCTGTTTCATGGCGAACATAAATTAGTCGAACTGTTCTGCTTTAGTCCTCTTACTCTCTTCAGCCTGTGATTTTAGCTCACTCTTCAACTCCTCGCATTCCTTTTCGGCCGTCGTTCACTCTTGCCGTTCTAATTCCCAATTCCTTAGCCAGACTGAGGTTTATCTTCTTCTGCTCCTCGAGGTTTTTTTTTCAGCGCTGCGAGTTCGTCGTTTCCAATTTTCTTCAATGCTCTCTTACTTTTGCTTCGAGAACTTCCAGACGTGTAATCTCCTCACATGTTGAAAGGATGAGAGGAAAAACCCTTCACGGACCGCCGGCAGCTGGCTCGGCAGCTTAATTACTTTCCTTTCTACCCTCGATTTCTTTGCTGCTACCTTTGGAGAGTTTTCTGCCGCCTTTCGCTTGATGGGTAGGTTGGGCATACCCTTCTGACTTATATACTTCGCATTTGGGCGCGTAGTTTACTCGATGTGGGGTTTCTTGGCATCGTCTTTTGCTATGCTGTGTACATCCACCAGATGATGTATAATATCGTTATTGTGTCGATGAATACAAACAAATATTTCAATGGATATGGATGTGGATATTTTTACTTATCTAAAAACAAAATCGGTAAAATGTGCTATAAAGATATACCGAACAAACATGGTTGATCATTTCATAGAAATAAGGGTTGACTCAAGTTGTGCAAGGTGTGACACACTGTCCTTGGACAGTCTTGTTGCACTAGCCTAATATGACGCATTTATTTACTACAAATGACAATCAATGTTTTTTTTTCAAAATAATTTATTCATCAAAGCAGCCATAAAGTAGGATTTTAAAACTAGTATAATTATATCAGTTAGTTAAATCAATCGTGCAATTCAAAACACTTAATGTATAAAAAATCCACAAAGCAGTATCTTAAAATATGGTCCCAATCGCACCTTTAACAAAAAGATCAACTTCCATCACAGTGGATGCAAACTTAATCATTTTGAAAATATATATATATATTGAAATTAATTTCAACTCTGTTTTTCATGACTTTTCAGCTTTTTTCAGGTTTTTCTCATGATTTTCATGACCAAGACGATTTTCAGGGTTTTTCTAGGTGCGTGGTTACCCTGTCTTATGCCGTAGTTCTAGCATATTCAATCGGGGACATTTTATCTTCAATCTGACGTTTCACACTGTCGTATTCTATCATGAGAAGTTTCTCTTCAGAATCATCCTTTTTCAAGACATCAGTCTTCATGAATTGTGCCATCGTCTCTCTAAACAGTAAATATACCTTTGTGGTTTTACTTGGTAACATCTTTTCGAACTTTTAAAGACACGGTAGAACAGTTTCTAGAAAAGTTTCCTTTTGTCACTTATGCGAATACTAATTCTAATTTCGCTGCACTTTGTTTAGGCGTCGCTGGTCAGTGCTACGCCATTCTTTGGCAAAATGTTCAAATGCTTGCCGTTGCTCAACAATCCTTGCACTGACGCTGTATAGTGATAGTCATCGAGTGTCCACGAAACGTATCATTCGTAAGAACACCTCATTTGTCCCTCACATCACATATGATGAATCTGTCATTACACCGATCATTATATTTTCGTAAGGAATTTTATCTTACGCAAAAACTTTTTTTTCAATCTAGGCAACTTTATGTTCAGATGTCCCTTTGTTCACATACACAGCCTTATAGATGCGGGTCCCGGCAGTTTTTGCTTCGGGGGTGATTTATCGCACTAGGGTATGTAAATATGCTGTTTGCTATATCCTAGTACTTTCATCAAAAAGCAAGGAAAACGTGCACGTCCTCAACTAATTGCTCTTAGAAACACGGGCCAATTGCATCGGTGTTCATATAACAGTGATTTTGGTGTGATCACAGGACATCCCTTACATAAAGACCGATTTGATCACATTTATGTGATAAATCATATCGTCGGATACATTTGCTGACATCGTGCTCCGCATGAAACATCGCCATCCGAAACTCATTTTCTTAAGAGCACCAAGCCTATAGAAAGAATTATTTGCATATTTTGTTTCAAATATATGAGGGATAAATTTGGCGAGCGCGAGCACTTCTTGCGGTTTTAGTGAAATGTTTATGGTTTTTGGCCTTTGGTCAGAAACCCCGCAACACCGCAAAAAAACGTGATTGGTAAAAAAAACTTAGGTTTTCAGAAATTGAAAAATAAAACGTGAATTACGTTAAAAATTACTAAGCCTGGCAACACGTAATTCCATTTAATCGTCAATGCCCCAGTCCGCGTACGATGAAAAAAAACGGCGCTCATATTGTAAAATATGGGATGTGTATTATGTTCAGAAAATTACTGTATTGGTTTAGAACATTCATATATCGTATATATTATGAAGCGGCAGAATTAAATATTAGAATACATTTTATTTAGAAATGGTATTATTTGATTTGATGTGAAATTGTAATTTAATTGTTATGCATATTGACATTAAGTCTGTTGCTCATATAACAATCAAAATGAAATATTTACTGATAAGAGTTATTGTGATAAACAAGCAAGTATTATGATGATCTAGTCATTAGTGTTTTGATGTGCTTCTAGTCTCGTTTTAAGATGGTACGGAATAATGTTTACATAAAATGGCCTTGTCTCTCTATATGCTACTAATGGTAAAAGATAAAATTTTAATAATAAATAAAATATTATTTAAATCATGTATATTGTGCAGCTAATGGTCTACTCATCCAACCATAAATTCCAAGAATAAGTATAAGAAAATTATATACAAGTACAAATGTTTATAGATTTCATGTATGTCTTGTATTCAAGTCAATATGTAGTGTAAAATATTGCTAAACTGAATGTTTATGAGCATTGTATATTTGATGAATTTAGTATAGTTATCATTTAATGTTATACATGTTTTTTAATCAAAACAATAAAAGTAAGAAGTATGTTTGCAAGCTTCACAAATGCCATCATTTGATTTCTTTAAATATATTTCTTTATGATATTATCATGTATATTTACATAGAAGCATATTGTGTAATTATCGGCGGACAAATAAATAAAATAAATCGTGTCACACTTATAAGTTGTTTCTGTATTGGGTTCTTGTTATTGAAAAAAAAAAGAAATATAAGTTATAAGAAATAGACACAATGCATGTCTCCCTAAAATATATTAGTACCGCTTAATCTATTAAACATCCTCTGTATGCATACAACTGCACAAGTATGCCAAGATAACATTCACTAAAATAGATGACATACAAGGAATTTAATATTTGCCCTAAATCGGGTTATATGATAATTCATCAGGAACAACAAAAAAAAGTTTTTATATGTTAATTTATCTTGACCGTCTTTTAAAATTTTATTCGACACTCAGAAAAAAAGTTTCCTCATTCCCCGACAAGGTTTTTAATCAATATACCCTTTTGCAGCTAGACAGCAAGGTTATTAATGACATCCTTTAGTGTAATCACCTATGTATCATTGTATGTAATGTTGGTTATAAATACTATCTGGATTTAATTTTGATTATGCCCTGTGAAAAGAGGGTAAAAGGTTCAAGAAAGTCGTCTATTTTTCTTCCTTCTCTGTCTTCTCTATGTCTTCTCATTCTCTATTAAATACATATATATATGCATAAACATTTTTAAAAGTTTTGCCTTGGCTTGCTGTCGAGTTTTTTTTTCA
Organism: Hydroides elegans; assembly: GCA_001703475.1. NCBI lineage: Eukaryota > Metazoa > Annelida > Polychaeta > Sabellida > Serpulidae > Hydroides > Hydroides elegans. The sequence goes on from LQRL01121399.1 coordinate 28,532, forward strand.
AACATGTGATTTTATGGTGACCGTATTTATATGGTGACAAGAAAAACAAACACAATTTTAAAACAACATTTATTACATTCTTTAAAATCTATCAAATACTCAATGTCACAAATAAACGGTTAAAAATATGTGCTGCCATCTTGTTAACAAGTGTAACGAACTTTTACGAATAACTTCAATTAGCCTATTTTTCATTTAACTAAAGTTGGAAATACATGATTGAGAAGGAAAATTTAGAAATGATTCATATTAATATTATGAATGTTGAAAATCTAAGAATTTATCTAGAAGATTCTTTAACAAAAAAATACTGAATTTTATAAAAGTTATTTAAAATCAAATAAATCTGGATTTGGTATGCTATATACGAAATTAATACAAAGAAAATCCAGGGTTACTTTAGAGCACACCGCGATAGCAAAGCATAATCAAGATTTATTTATGATTTTACACGATTTTTTCTCGGAAAAGAAATTATGACACCAAATATCAGACATTCGACTTTGACAATTCAAATACTAGAGTAGGAAAGGATACACAACACTCGGAACTGATACTAGGACTACATTCAAAGTTCTAAAAAA
>LQRL01121402.1:0-23151 GCA_001703475.1 Hydroides elegans
GGGGCCCCCCTGTGCCAGAGGGGTAGGTCTGTTTTGGTTGAAAGACACAGGTTGAATGGGGCTGTTTGATAGGTGATGCTTTAGTCTCATGACCCTAACCCCTTAGCCAGTGGCTCACCCGGGTTTATCAGGATCGAACATTTATCATAACCTTATGGTTAAGGTGTTATGCAATATGCCTGTATGGTGAGAGTTATATCGATTTATGAATGTTTATTGGAAATTGACAAATGATAAGTGGCAAAGGTTATCTAACTATCATATGAGTGCAACTAAAAGTTATTGAGTATATATCGATGGTTTATATTTAAGATCTATTATCTAGTATATGGTGGAAATATTTTTTTCTTTGAAGAAGGATAAGGTGAAAGAGAATTTTCCACCCGGATAATTCAAAACACTGCATGTATATGTAATCCCGAGAACTGCATGATTGTATTTGCCTTGTCCTTAAAAGGTCATTCAACTTGTCCTTATATGGACCAACTTCAATCCAGATTTTATTGCTATATCATCGATCCAAATGTAATAGAGGACTTACAGAGCCATACATGCGTACTTCAATGGTTTTATTTATTGAAAAACTATATTGCTAGGTTGACAATTAAAGGTTATTTTTTTTTGCTAATCTTATTTTTTATACGAGATGTGTTCATGTATAGTTACATGTATTCAAGTGACTTTCGTGTGCATTGACTTAATTTATGAGAAAATGACCTGATCAAACCTTTCATCTTACGAAAAATTTATTAAAGAATCCACGTTTCGATGTTTTTATTAAACATTTTCCTTCATGATATCACATGCAACAATATATAACAATTAAATTTCTACAAAATAATTCATTTTCTTTTCAATGGAAAAGACAACCTCATGCTTAATTAAATGACGAAGATACATACATCAGTAACATACATTTCGAATCATACATGTATATGTATACACTCATCTCATTACTTAATAACATAGGATCTATCAGGCTAAAACATGCAAATTGATTGTTTTTGTTTCTACTACATTAACAAAAATATTGTATGGTCCGATACAACAGTGAATATTATTACAGTGAATATAATTTGTTTCTCCTTCATTTACAAATAATATTGCAAAGTCCGATTCGACATTGAATCTAATTACACGAAATCCCCCTCGGTTGAAACTGAAAGTTTGCGGAAACTTCTACAGTTGCATGATAGGAGTCCTATATCTAAGCTAATGAATTTGGAAGTTTGCAAACTTTCCCAAAATGTCTGGCCTTGAAAATACATGTTGAATAAATAATAGGATTATTGTACAACTACACACATACAAAAACAATGGAGCATGAACATTCATAAAGGAGGACTGCCCCAAACATTGATGGCTACAATATGTTTAATAACACGTGACCTTTTAAGCTCCATTGCACATATTATTTGAGATGCAATAACACGGGTAACAGTTGAAATTTTAGGATTTTTGATGTACTAAGCAGACACAACACGCCATTTGTAATTACACAAATCATCGCAAAAACCAAATCCATGAACAATGTCATAGACCTAGTCTCAATTAATTAAGAATTCAAAAACCAAAACCATGAAAATTTCATACTCTCAATGAAAGACGCAAGACTAATATTAACATACTTCGACCTACATTGTGCATCTGAATTCGTCGAAATCGTCAACATTGTAACAAATGATGGCTTTTTAAAATATTTTTAATTTTGTTAAATAAATATTATTGTCTACAAAACTAGACTATCCATTTTTAGCGTGCTTATATATGTAAATCAAACACGCATATGTCCGCCTGCTCTCAATATAAAAACACCTTGTAATGTAATGCAATGTACATTTTAACTTTTTAAGTATCAAAGTTCATTAATAGAGTACATACACATTCACTAATTAGTTGCTGTTTTTTTACATGTGACGGTAATATTCGAAATCTTTTATTTGGTAACATAAAAAATATCGTCTACATAACAAGACTATTCATTTTTGGATGCTAAGTAGAGTATAATTAACACGCGGATGTCCACGTGTTATCAATATAAAAAGCGTTGTAACGTAATACAATGTACATTTAAACTTTTTAAGTATCAAAGTTTGTTTACATTGTACATATAAATACACTTATTAGTTGACACTTTTTTCGTGATGGTTACATTCAAAATCTGTTATTTAGTAAGATAAAAAATATCGTCTACACAACAAGACTATCCATTTTTTGGATCCTAATTAGAGTATATCAAACACGCATGTGTCCGCCTGCTCTCAATATAAAAAAAATGTAAAGGAATGCAATATGCATTTAAACTTTTTAAGTATCAAAGTTTGCTGACATTGTACATATAAATACACTAATTACCGTAATTACCGGTGTATAACTTGCACCGGTGTATAACCCGCACCCCATGAAAATCAAGAATTATGCTTTGAAATACGGTGTATAACCCGCACCGGTGTATAACCCGCACCCTTAATTTATTATTTTCCGTAAATTGTAAATTTAACCCTATAACCCCATGTAAAAGCTTTGTATATGCTGATAGTAATTATTTCTTCCCTTATAAAGCCTGTAAAGACATAGTAGAAAGGCTTAATTTAATATTTTGACCTATATTGTATCGACTAATTATTACAAAATTGAACCCTATTTTACATAAATTTCCAAAATTGACCGTTTTTTGTTATTAAAATCGGTGTATTACCCGCACCGTTGTATAACCCGCACCCGGGTGTTTTGTTTGTATAATCGGTGAATAACCCGCGGGTTATACATCGGTAATTACGGTAGTTAACTTTTTTACTCGTAAAGGTCATATTCAAAATCTTTTATTTGGTAAAATAAAGAATATCATCTACATAGCCAGACTATTCATTTTTTGGATCCTAAATAGAGTATATCAATGAAACACGCATATGCCGCCTGCTTTCAATAAAAAAAACTTTGTAATGGAATGCAATGTAAATTTAAACTTTTTAAGTATCAAAGCTTGTTTACATTGTACATATATAATAACTGCAAATAGTCGACATTTTTGTACATGTGACGGATACATTCAAAAAAATTTATTGAGTAAAAAAAATCGTATATACATAACCAGACTATTAATTTCTTGGATCCTAAATAGAGTATATCAAACACGCATACAGCGACCTTAATTCACTCAATAATAATTGTCACAGTTTTGCAATGGAATGCAATGTAAATATAAACTTTTTAGGTATTAAATTGTTTACATAAATATTTTGAGAACGCAAAAAGGTTCCATACATTATAATGGAACCGACATTACAATACACCAAATTAACTAATATATCAAACAATCTTTACAGTTGCATGTAAACAGGAAAAAAATGAACATATAGATAAATATATTCTATTTACAAGTATCACATTGATATGTGTTTTATAACACGTACATCTACCGTGCTATAACACAACGCGTTATAATAAATACGGTATAAATATCACTTATGAAATAACAACAATGCCAATATATTTTTCCTAAGTGTTCCCTAATTTGCTGCAAGTCGTCTCAAACGACGCATCGCTCTTTCATTCGGATCTTCTCTTCCTCTATCGCCATAATACCGATGCCTATCAGAGGACGGCGCTTGTGAGTTCTTTCTATTGCTCCTATCATCACCACCACCAAACCTATGCCTTACTCCACCACCATCCCCAGCCCTTGATTCAGGGCTCAAATGCCCGAAGCGTTCTTGGAAGTGGCGCTGCATAGTCTCTCGATAATGTATTCCTCCGCGCGCCTCATGACGCTGGCGCTCATGAATCCGATCCAATCGGCGATCGATACGTTCACGCGGTTGTTGCTCGTCTATGACATCATCACCCATACTAATAGCGACGTCATCATGACGTGGGCGACGTGGCCTATATCTGCGATCGCGGCCTCGCGCCCTGTGTGGTTCTTGAGAGGCGAGACGCTGTACGTTACGTATGACGTTGCGTGTTCTCTGCTTCCGGTCACCGAGACTTGCGCTTGAGGATGACGTTTCGAGTAGCTCATCAAACGAGTTCTTTTTGTACGCTTCGCGCGCTATTTTAATTGCCTCCGAATTTGATAGTTTATCGTACGTCTTTTGGCTTTCTTGTAGGGGCTGTCGTAGTTCCGTGATTGAAATGAGCTGTAAGAACGTTTCCCATCGATGCATGACCATTCCGATAATTTGTAGTGTCAACACCATGACGAAGAAAATGATAAACACGAACCCAAGGGGTTGTGTTTCGTAGCCGAACACATAGGTTTTGTTCAGATCATCATCACGATTCATCATGTAATTGAAAAGAATCCACAGAAGATTCATGAACCAAAATCCAAACGAACTATGATCACGCAGTTCAATTAATTCTTCTTTCAATGCTTCTTCTTTTTTCTTATCTTTCTTGATAGGTTTTAAATATTTCACAATGAGATGATGGAAAAACGCCTCTTCCTTTTTGTTGAGCCTGACCACATCACCTTTGCCGAGAGATGGGTGCATGATAAAAGCGGGATTCTGAACGTCATCGGGCGGGATTTCAATTTCTTCTTCCTCTTCCGGTATAGGAACGGGCGGAACCGGAACTTCCGGCGTCGCGGTCGTCGATGCTTTGTCGCTGCTTTTCGAGTTCGAGCTTTCATCGCTATCCGATTCGCTGTCCGACGAATAGTGATCGCCCATGCGTATCTTCCTCATTTCACGAAGCATCCGACGCATATACTTTTCCTGCTTCTTCTCGGAACTTTCTCCCCCTGTTCTACCCAGCGCCTGCGTCAGTGTATCTTTGAATTCTTTCAGAAAGACGTCAAGGCGCAGATATGCTAAGATGCCTCCCTTCTTCTTGAGTTTCTCAGCTTGTTTCTGTTCCTCAAGCAACTTTTCACGCTCCATCTGAGCTTTTGATTTGCGTTTTTTTACCTCTCGAGTACCCCAGGAAACAACATGAAGATTGGACATGGAATAAATCATCAGAATAAGATAGCCAGCAGGGATGCATAGATAATAGAGAATACCATGAATCAGGCAAAAGAATTCATAAGGATGAATGACACCGGCGAATATGAAACTAGCTGTGATAAACGCCAAAAACAAGAGCGTCGGATTCAAATAATCCGACGTGACAATCGTCTGGATAACGCCCACCAACACCACCGTCATAACACACGCATAGATCGTACTCAACAGCTGCGCAACCAACAATTGAGTCTTTGTCTTACACTTGAAGCAAATCACCAAATAGAAGATCACCGGTCCAATCGACAACAAATACGATTGCCACAATGACATCGCGAACACACTCTTAAACGCCGTCGCTATAGCCAGAATAATCGTCGACGGACCAAGCACCATGGAAACCATAAGCAGGAACTGATAGATAATATACAAATAGCTGATGTTCGCGTTGATGTTCACCGTGTTCTTGGCGTCCGAGAGCAGGTCAATAATGTTTGCGATTGTGGAAGGCGTCCAGCGTCGACGTTGGTTAAAGAATTCATCGAAATTCTCGGGGGCGTATGTGAGGGCGTCGGACGCGGCACAGTAGTCGACGAAGTAGCCTTGCTGGAGCAGGAGAGTACAGAGCCATCTGTCCTCGCCTTTTGAAAATAAGTATAGACTCATGTGAATATGATATTGATATAAACGCAGTAGTTTAGTTGATACATTTAATCTTAATTTATCTGATGCATTGCATTTAAACGAAGGGAAAACATTTGCATATATAAACGTAGTTAAGTATATTATCGAAATCATCATGGTAACGTCGTTGACAGGCTACAATGATGACGTCTTGATTGAGGATTCAATAAGAGCTTGTCAAATATTTTGGCAACGCCTTTTGTCAATGATTTATCTTTAATATATTTATTATTATTCGCTGATAAACAAAATAAAAATCTCAGGTCATATGACATAGTCTCTACAATGTATAAAAACACATCATCTCCCTTAACACTCTTACCTTGATCATACTGCACATAGTGTGCCGCCTCCGTGGGTTCGGCCGTATAGCGTTTCATGACGTTATCATCCAGAAGAGCGGATCCACGAAAAAGACTGAAACATCCGGGCGAACAGAGGACGCTACCAAGGACGTGCTCGGTGGCCTTTTGAAACCAGTGACCCACGGCGTATTCGAATTTCTGGTACCACACTAATGGACCTGTTAGGTGGTAAAATAAAATGTGTTGAATTTGTGTTTTATATTGTATTTTCGTATAAGAATATTGGGTGCGCGATTTTTTTTCCACTTGAGCTATTCGTGAACATGTATTATATGGTTGAATTAATACATATATTTTGGGAAATATTGGAGGGTATGTATGTATAATTATGATATGAAATAAATGTGTTAATAAATATGTTTAAACCTCCATGGTAATAACCTACATACCATTTCCGATGGGATGGATTCGTCCACATACTGCCCCAGTTCTCGGATTGACTTTCATTCTGTCGACAAGCAATCGCACGGCGTCAGGTTTAAAGTCCACGTCACCATCAAGAGCCAAAAGGAATGTGTTCTCAGCCTAACAGAAAGAAAGTAAAATAAAATATTAAACTAATTCCTAAGATTAAAAGATAATACAAGAATATAAAAAGGTAAGCCAGTTTTCGGATTGCGTCGCAAGGGGTTGTTGTTATTGCTTTTTACATAATAATTTATAATTATGCTTAAATAATCGATTTTTTATATGTATGGTTTTTATTAATAGGATCGATCCATCCCAAGTTAAATTATGTGTACTACGACGCTTAAGACAAATGCTAGCAAAATGAGAATAAAAGAGTGAGAATGATAAAGTTCGAAAGTAATACGAAAAAAAAAACCGATCAATTTACCTCAACCATCTTCCGGTCACTCATCATTTGGAATGTTTCGCTTTGTCCGAACCCTGTCTTCGTTTTGTCTAAAGTTTGGTTTTGGGGATGGTCCTTTGTTTGTTCGGCATCCTTGGAGTTATTCTCAGAAGAATCACTGCAATTTAGAAGGATAAATTAAATACAAGTTATCAACATATAATTTTATTATCTGATATGTATCGTTGTAAAATTTAATCCACATAGTTCAATGTATAGTGTGTGTTATCATGTAGCAAATTTATTGCAATCAAATATGATTGGATGAAAAAAATAGTCGACACAATGTCATGTATAGTGTGTGTTATTATGTAGCAAATTTTACACAATCAAATATAAATGGTGTTATCTAGAACATTTCAAAACTGCCCCATAGCTGATTCCTTTAAGCCTATATCTATGAGGAAGAAAACAAAACCCTAACATATCTATAAATAGAAACAATTTCTAAGTATACCCCGGAAATCCGATCCTTTGAGATAAACGATTTTGAAACGCCCCTTTTATATCAAAATATTGATTTATGTAATGAGATTTTCAAAATTGATCGGCTTAGGATAAGATACAATGCAATGCTTTCTTGTCAATGCAAAAAAGTGAAAGATACTGTTATATATTTGGTATATAATTACATTTTTAATTTAAAAAGGCACGGATTCGGGAAACATTTAACCGTGAGGAGTAGGGGGTGGGGTATGGAAATGGGGCATTTAATTATATTTAAGGGACGAACGGGGGAGGGGATGGGTGAGAACAAAAATTATATATAACAGCTAAATAGGGTAGGGGTGTCCATTGTGTGCCCCTTTAATAGATCCGGGACTGTTAAATAACATTTTATATATATACACTGTACCTGGTTCCTTTAGGCCTCAGTTTTTCTACTATCTCTTCATCTGGTTCCTCAAATAAACGGTACCCGAGCAAGTGATACATATACATCACCTAGTAAAAATAAGACAAAACGAAACTATAATTGTATTACATAATGTAAAGACCTAGTTTTGTTGATAGTTTTTAGACGAATTCTATATGCTGATTTATAGTGTGACTGATGTGTTGAGATTAAGATAACGATTACGGAATATGGGAACAAGTGTGCATTATATCGTAGTTGCGCAAAAACTGTTGAATTATTTTACACAAAACACGGCTTCTAAATATTCTTATGAAATATCGCGCGTGTGTTGGTTATGAAATAAGTTTACCTCATATTCCTTGTTTGTATTTTATTAGGATTCGTTATCACATGTTTCAATATCAAATTACTGAGAAAATATTTAATCAATAAATTTCGATTATAGCAGCCAACTGTTTGCTATCTATTTTTGAAATGCAATTTGCCACTTTTTTGTTATTAAGAATTTTGAAATTAATTTGTGACGTTTCTAAAAAGTATCTTGAGAGGTTTGTCTATATAATCATGTTTATTGTGACGATTTTTAATATATATATATTTACCTGAGACCAACGTTTACGATGTCTGATTTTGTGCTTGTCTTTCAGATGGACAATCATTTTGTTTCCGCAAGGCAGAGTCCATGTTAAACTTCCGCCATACGGAGTAATTGTTTTCAATGGTGGGTCCAGTTCTCTCGCCTCTTTATGGACAGAGCTACAAAAATAGTGTATAAAATATCAACACATAGTGTACACGTTTTATAATGTTTAGAACAATTAAGGCATGAATCCAGATCCAATTTTGGCTTTCTTAAATATTCGTTGCCATGGCAGTTCATTATAATTCATGATCCATTATTTTTTTTATGGACCGTACACTAAGTCCGCTTGAAACTTGGCCATTTCCACTAATTAGAATAATGAATAGGTCCCTCGGCTGCGCCTCGAAACTGTAATATTCTAATTAATCGACTGACCTCGATCTTTATCCTAAATAGAAAAATGTTTAATAGCAATATAAATCAAGGTCCCAAAGCTTTTCCTAAATATGAAAAATATAAACTATTTGACCCATTTTGTATAGTAATTTCTATTAATTAAGAATCGACGATTAAATAGTAAATACCAGGATAGATCAAAATACGATTGATTAGATATTAACATTGAACATCACAAGAGGCCCTAGAAAAAACTTTCAAAATTCCAAAAAGTCCAAATGAAATATTTTATCAATTCAAATTGATCGAAAAATTTGTAATTGATATAATTTCGATAATTACAATAATTGCCATGATTGGAATGAATCCTATCAGTCCACGTGGCCTCCGGATATATATCAATTTATTCTACTTCCTTATCTCGATTTAGGATATATACTAAATATAAACACGTTTTAATTCATCATTTGATTCACAGTCTAGGACCACACCAACACCCCCTAAGCAAGTCTCTTAATTAGTAGTATTGGGCAGTTAATAATGACTTTTCGTTGTTCTGCATTAAACGCATATCAATCAACGGATACATAATTATTGCTCCCAGCTTCCTTAAACAAACATTTTCACACACGATTATTCCTCCCTCTACATGTTTTATAACACTTGAAGAGAACTGATTAAAGAGAGCGCATGACAATTGATAGGACTGTCTACGTGTACCAAAAATGAACTATAGTTAATTAATGATTTTATATATTTCAAATTGATCACTATTGAACGGATGTTTGAGAGTATTGCTTTTTGTATCCGTTCATGGGTGATTACCGTACACCATTTTACGTCGCTGGCGTAAGACAAGCTGCATAGGAACAAAGTCGCTGCGATTCTATGACAAAGTTTATCACAAGAAGGACGTTCACCCAACGTAATGACATAAAACGACACCCTTATGGGCCCAAATGAGAACGTTCTATCAACGTCATCCCCGCAGGCGCAGGCGAAATATTAGAGACGACCATTGCCGAGTGGTGTAGAAGGAATTTTTGTCTTTATATATTAAGATAAATATATTATTAATACTATATGAAATATTACCTTGCTGCTTCGTCGACGCAATGAATAAACTGAACGACGAATTTATTGGGAATCCACGAGTCATCTTCGTCTAGATCCATACAATCATCGAAGAAAATGTGCGCTGCAAGAAAAAAATACGAAAAATATAATGCAATTGAAATCGTTTATCTAAAGTTTGATTTATGTTCCTTCAAGATTCAATATTCCATAAATTCATTTTAAATTAAGCATTATAAACTGTAGACACGAGCACAACAAAGCTTGTTTTAAAATGAGCTGCCTCGTTTTGATTTAAGCCATCTTAATTATAAAAGTAGATAAAGGCCCAATTTGTCTGTTGAAATAATATTACGTTTAATCGATTAAAAAAAAAAGAATTTAATTGTTGACTAAAAATTGGTGTCTAAACATTTTAAATATTCACTCACTTTCAAATTCATAATAATCAGGATCTATGATCTCAAAGAAATTCTCCGCTGTCATTCGTGACTTTTGATCAATGTCCATTCTAAACAATAAAAGAGAAGAAGAGTTAAACAAATGATGTTTCATTATGTTACCTTTTGATTTATTTCACATACTGATTTAACTGAATAGAGTAAGAATACAAATTGTAAATGTAAGAAAAAAACTGTTATATTAGTAGTTTGGTTGGTATGCTAATATGCTTTGGCAATGGGAAAATATATATAATAGAACTGAAATAATATAATAATATTTATTGATACCTCATGATGGATTTGAGGATCTGGATCATTTCATTTCTGGTTTCGTGCCACATTGTGCCACATGCGTAGATCTTTGGAACGATCCTCCTCTCTTTCCTTGTCTTCCAATCCAGTTTCATGTCATCATAGGTTTTCTTTTCGCTTTCTGTATTTCTGTCATAAAAAAAAAAAACAATGGAGTAAAATTTTATGGCTCTTCAAATTAGAGGAACGCATAATTTTCTTCAAATCACATGGTTTCGTGTTTATAAAAATAAAAAAGTATTACTAATTAGGCATTCCATCAGTTCAATAGTCTAGAGAATATTTGTTTTAGAAAAAAAACTTTTCATGACATAAAATTCAATAATAATTGCATGATGTTCCAAGACAATAACTGAATGACAATTAACGGGTGCCAATAAATGGTTGCATACTCTTTATATAACACATTCATAGGATACATTAAAACACTTACACATCCGCGTCAAACCATTCCAGCTTCTCATCTTGATGGTCATTCCTTCGATTCATCATGAGTGACTGAGCCACAAAGGGACCACAGAAAAGTTTTGCCACAAATATTCTGAAACAATTCATTGCAATTTTATTATTTATATTAGCATCAGGGTATACTCTTGGTTAAATGAAATGTATAAATAAATACACGCATATTTACCTACTGCTTTAGAAATCAATTTTGATGTCTTTAATTGTAAATAATAAATAACTAGCCAAGTGTCAATTTGAAATAATGTCGCTCCAAGTATGGACGTAAAGGCAAACCACACCAGATTGGCATATGCTTTGAAGAACCCTGTATAAGGTGCAACATACCTGTCATTGAAAGCCAGCCGATCAATTTCTGGACTCCATATATGTCTTGAAATCCAGACAAGGGATATCCACCACAATGCGCACCAGAAAAACTCAGATTTCAAGTCCGAGCAAGCGGCTTCATAAACGAAAACTCCCGCGTGTATCTGAAAAAAAGGTGTTTATTCAATTTTGGGTAAAATATAACACTTTTGGGATTCGTTTAAACTCGTAATACAATTTGAAAGAATGATGGTAGTTCTAAACAAATATTTCATATAATTTCTTTTGTGTTTTCAATATTGTGTATATGTTTTTCCTATCATCCACATAAACATTATCCTAAAAATATGTTTTACTAGTCTTTCTCATATTTGACACCTATCAAAATAAAAAGAAATGCATGATATTCTTTATGTCGAATCCGAAAATCGCTATATATAAATAAACTTGAATAGATTACCTTGGGTATCACCCCTTGACATTGCATATACATCAACGCCGTCACAACGGGTGCGCACGCAACCAAAGGCAACGCAAAACTGATCCGTTGCATCATCAATTTACACGCAAGCGACGCCAAAAAGTAGGCCGCAAGAGAACTACAAATGCACACTACGCCTAACGCATGCGCTTCTATGGTATCCGGTGCGCAATGGCCGCCATGACACTTTTCTACTTCCGTCACTTCCGGTTGAGAAGAAGGAGACAAAAGAGTGCCGTTAGTAATGAATTGGACTTCGGAGTGATCGGTCTGTGATTCAGTGATAGGAGGATGGAAGTAGTTGTCGAACGATGAGGGCTTGCCGTACATGGATTCGAAAGCGTACATGGCCATTATGGTGACAGCGATGTTTACGGTGCTTAGAACTGTGTTGCTTGTGATTCGCGTGTTGTGGAAACTTGTTTTCAAGTCGTTGAGGTTCAGGCAAAGGCGATTGGTGCCGACGAAATTCTCCCACCATTTCAGTGAGACCAGGATCAAGGCTAACGGAAGTTGCCAATTCACTGAGGAACGACTTTTCTGCCTGGTAAGTGATTTATTTTGATTAATTTTAAAGATATGAAATAGAATGATATGAAATAGAGAAGTAATAAATCATGCAAGAATAAGCTTATCTTTTTGTTGATATGGTTTGACTTTTATTATTTTGATGAAAAAGTGAACACTTGAAAAAGAACAGAACAAACTACATTTTCAAAGTTATATCACATGCATTATATTATCGCGTGACAAATTATACTAAACTGCTTTTGTTCTTTTCAGACATAACAAAAATCCATCAAAATTACTTTTCCCATTGTGATTAAAGAAGGAAATGCTTTGATTTTATATTTAGATCTTTTATATCATATCACGCTGTATAGCCACTTACATATGATCTTCCCCATTGAACATCATAAGGGGTATCCCTATTGCAGCTACTTGTACAAGGAAAGCCAGAATATCTGCGATTGTGAAGAGTTTCTCCTTATTGAAGAAACTAGGCGGGCTACTTGATTTGCCGAAAACAATCTTTAGAAAGGCTGCAATACAGGGAAAATATAATTTCAAAAATAGACAAGTACATGTAAATGAATAATTTTTTTTTGGTGAAAAACAGTGAAGAAAATTGTTACAAATTATCACTACGCAATCTTAGTTTCACTTTTACATGTGTTATTCTTCGTCAATTCATAAAGACTCCAATCACAAAATAAATCATGTGTGCTTTGATATAAAATTTTTGGTTTCACTTTAAAACAAAATATTATATTCAAACTTTTCCTTATTTGAAACTTGAGTATGATAGATTAACCGCTTGGATGTTGTTTTAAAGGCACGATTTTCATCTTGAATAGATCAACATGTGAATTATAAAATAACAATATTTATTTACATTTTAAAACGTTTATTCACATGTGATAAATATTTCAGACCAGCAATATAAGGTGATCTAGGTATCAGGTGATATGATTTCAAAAAATATTTACCTGGTAAAATGGAAATTGCGTGAATAAGACCCAGCGCGTAAAATGATCCAAAGTGGGGCAAAACTCGAAAGACCAAAGTTGCTACTCCAATAGCATACAGTATCTCAACCACTATTTGCTGAAATAAAAGAGCATAAAATATGCATAATGAAACATACTGAGAAATGAAATTGATTGAAATAGTTCTTAGTGATACAAATAATTTAAACGGTTGCCATGAGTTTTTGTATTTAAACGTTCTGTAACGTTTCTGAAAACGATGTAAAAGGCAAAGTTGTAGTCAAACTTAAAATAATGTCAATGCGCAACCTTTGGCACATTGATACAATTTTGAGAACATTCACTTTCTCGATCAGTGTCAGATTGCTTCTAATCCTAGAACTTCTTTAGCGGATTATTACTTAAACTTGAAACTTTTAAGAACGTATTAAATATAGAATTCCATCAGTTTCTTTTGAGAAAATGGCAGCTGAACAGACTTGTTATGATTTTAGAAAGCATTATTGGTGTGGTATCGAATTTAGGGTTGTAGGGTTAAGTGTGATATTTGACTGAAGCTTGTTTACATATTTCAAATTGCAGAAAATGCACTATAAATTCATATAAAGCTTCTTCTATCAAAAAGTGTGACAATAAAGGTAGAACGATTTTAAATATATATATATATTTTTAATCGCATATACCACACTTTAAGTTTTTCAAAGAAGCATTTATCCACTTCGAGATTCGAGATGTTTCTCCTTGACTATGCAAATTTAAGTTTTTTTTCATGCATTTTGTAGAATTATTGTCGAAGTCTATAAAAACTTACAGCTAACCATACTCTATACGTTGGCCATTCGTAGTCTCCGAAAATTGTTCGAAAGCAGGAAATTACAAAAATGAACACTTGTGGAACGCAGATAATCCACAGAAGTTGACTCTGAGCGTTCCATCGATAATCTTCACTCTGAAAAATGAGCAAAAATTTGTTTGATTAATAGACATTGCCCCATGATCCAGACTAGGAGGTGCATATATAGAAATACGGATTAATAGCAGGTTTATCAAAGCTGAACGGAGGATCCCTCTAAATTTCAGCCTAAAATGCATAGGAATCCCCATCAACCTAAACCTCCTTAATTATTTTAGGCTCTAACATGTACGGTGACGCACGATTCTAACCTAACAAAATTCTTATCGGTTATCGTTTAGCGGTTATCGTTTCACGGTTTGCAATATCAGAATAATCGTTTATCGGTTATCATTTTTGAGGTTATCGTTTATCGTATATTGTATATCGTTTATCGTTTATCGGTTATCAGTTAGGGGTTGTCTTCAATGGATTTTGGCGAGTATTCATGTATGTTTTTAGGTGTTTTGTGGTCTTGCATGAATGAAGCCTAATGTAAACACAGCTCATTGAAACCCTTCATCTTTCATAATGATAGCAGCTTTTAGTAACTCATTCGATAGCCTAGGCATTCTAGTAGTTATGATTAGCACTCACAAAGTTCTTTATATACCACTCATAGATATCGTTTATCGGTTATAGGTTATCGTTTTTGCGGTTAACATTTATCGTTTAACGTTTTTGCGGGTATCGGTTAGCGTTTATTGTTTGAGTTGTCGGGTTAGAAATGCGCGCGACTGTATATGTTACATATATGTATATCGGCGCTACCCCAGTTCAATATTTTTCTCAATCCGCGTCTGCCTCGCACATGTATATGACATCAGACAATTATATATTATATATTATCACAAATTAATAAATGATATGTTTGCTAGATTTTTCCAAGTTAACTTTATATGAAGTACTTTGCAAATAACAACAACAGGTCTTTTAAAAGTAAACAAGCGTTTTTAAGGGTCGCAAAACGAAACTCGAACCGTCATCCGAACCCGAGACCCCTTTTAATTTATGCGACAGTTAAATGAGAATATAAAATATGTATCGCATTGCTAATGGCTTTAATGACACGTTAACCATTTAATGGTCTGCATTAATACAAATTGATATGTACACGTCGGTATGTATGTGAATGGTAAAATAATTTGAAATGGTTATGAAACTTCCTAATCTTGACATAATAAAATAAGATGCTCTATTGCGACTTATAAGGAAGTAAAATTAAATTATTTACGATGATGGCATATTTTTGAAAATCCAAAGTTTTTGCTTAGAGTGGCAAATTCTATTGATAAAAATAAAAACTTTTGAAAGATAAGTTTATTTTGCTTCTAGAATATCACTTGAAAAGTTGAACAAAACCCTACTATTATGTTTTGAAAGTTGAGATTTTACAATAGTGCATGTATCGAAAACATATACATATGTAAAACATGAGCATTAAACCCTGATTATATGAAAGAATTTATGCCGAGAACTGAATAACTTCTTACTATTTGAACTTCACTTAGATTACAGCATGAAGTTGATCATAAATACGGAATTTTTAAGGCATGTCGTTTGACCATATACATTTTCTTTCATATCCGCCTAAGGATAAAAGTGGTCATTCGTTTATCTCTTTTTGTCACTTATAATGATTAAGTAAAATATATCTTTCTTAGTCATCGAATCACGTCCTTATATTAAGAAAGAAGTTTCGATTCAATAAGAAAATAAGCCTAAGGTCATATATTTTCAAAATATATCGTCATCATTAGAATTCATAAATTTAATTTAATGGTTTCCTTAATTATTTCCATAACTACATAAAACGAAAAAATACCTTTAATACTGCTGCTTCGAGAAGTAAGAACGATGACATAGATAAGGAGACGGCTGCAAGGAGAGACACGAAAATGAGGATGTACATGGACAGCCGAAGGAATTTCACAAATCCCTCGAAACTCTCACTCTCACTGATGCGTTCCTTCGGGATAACTTTGGCAACATCAAATGGGCTACAAAAATACATGTACATATAGAGTAAAACTAAGAATAAAAGTGCCATTTTAACAAAATGAGGAAAATCATCTGAATTGAAATTGTATGATATGCTATGTGTGATTCATGATAATGAGACGCTTCCATTCGGGATGATTTTGGGAATACCAAATGGACTGAAAAATATGTGGATAGTGGTTGATTTGTAATTTAAACACGAACGTGAAAGAATGCGAAGAATATAAAATCAATTTCTGAAATCGATAGCTTATGATTATAAGCCACAACTATCCCCTTATTATTGAACATGACAATAAAATAAATTTAAAACTTTGCACACTTTTATTGAATATTTCTTTTTGCTATATTGGCGATTAAAGGTTGAGAAATGTACAGATTCAAAAACTTAATTAATAACAATATGTTCATAATGAATGGCAGATGCAATAAAAATATGACTATGTAAGATGTAATTACATTTTTATTCCTGAGTTTCGATTTATTTGTGTGAGGTTAGCTCTTATTCGAAACATGTGCAAAATGCTTACGTTTAATGTCAACGTTACATGGTGTTAATGGTAAAAGAATAATAAAACGCCACCATTAATGCATTAATGTCCACAATATTTTGGTTCATTTATTATTGCACATGGAAGTCCATAGGATGTCCAAATGTTTGTGCTAAACACATTGGAAAATTCCTTAGGGTAACACTTTGGAAAATTCCTTAGGGGTGTTGAAACAGATTTGGGTGGGGCGCCGCAGGGGGGCTTGGGTTGCTAACTATTTTACTATCCCGGAAATCTATGTTATTTAGATTTGTACTTTCATTTTGATTTATATTTAAATAAATAAAAACATTCTCACAATTTTTGGCTTTTGATTTCTGCTTCTTCAGCTTCTACATCTCGACTCAATGCGCGTTTGAGAAGCTTAGGGTCTTGAGGAGTTTTAGGATTTTGATCATCGTTGGGTTTCTTATCCTCGTTAAGAGGTTTGCCATCTCGAGGTTTGGGCAGTGGTGGAGGATCGGCATTGGTTGGTGGCGCTGGTTTTGTGTCGGATGCACTGAAAAAATATTAATGGTTATTGAACTTGTTATGACATGAAGTCGTAAACTGGAAAGATTTGAAATAAGTTAATTTGCAAGGAATTATTTTAGCAACCATTCAAAGAAATGCACAAACAAAATAACGTTAAGCTTAATAAAATTTGAAAAAGTATGTTTTTTTGATATCTTATCTTATTTTTATAACAATATTTTTTATCACTGAGCTTAAATCTTAATAAAGAAAACACCATTATATCTAAGGTGAATTTCAAGGAATATGTCTACCTTTTTTTACTTCAAGATAATCATGTCAAGCTATGATTTTAAAAATAAGGTACGGATTCGTATATATTTACCTTTTGAGAATATCATCCGCCGATCGACTTCGAGGCACTCCTTTACCCAAACCCTGATCCTTGCTATGTTTTCTCCCAGTTCTGTTTTGAGATGCATCCTGGTCATGTTTCCGAGCATTTCGATGTACATGATCCGAAGATGAGTTATTGCTACCAAGATGTTGCCGACTTTCATTTCGAGGTAGTGATCTAGGCGAGGGGTCGCGACCTATATTTTGGTCACTTCCATTCCTGGGTAGTTTGTGCTTGGGATCTCTTTCCAAAGTCTGATTGCTTGCATTTCTAGGCAGCTTGTTCGACCGATCGCTTTCTAATGTTTGGTGGCTTCCATTTCTTGGTAGCTTTGATGCTTTGGCGCTTATCACAGGTTCTTCCGCCATTGAATGTTCGCTGCTAGGACAACCACTGTCTATACTCGAGGGTACCTGTAGATTATTCGTATCAGTACTCGACGTATTCGAGCGTAGAGTACTTGTATCCGGTTCCGGAACGTGGTCAGCTGGTATCTCTTCGTAGACGCTCGGGCGCTTGCGTTTGTATTGCGTGAGATCGTTTTTCTTTTGATTTCCCCTTGACACTACCCCTTTATGTGCTTTCCTCCTTAACACGGGTGAGTGACGTTGCGCAACGCGTAATGCAGCATCGGACGAAACTCTACGTAGTTTACCGCCTTTGATGCCCCTGGGTAACCGCGAAATCGGGAGCTGTTCCGACGGAGGACCATGCAATCGTCTAGCGCTATTGGTCCTTCGCAAACCGGCTGAACGTTCGTGAGGAATACGTTCGTGGGGAACACGTTCGTGAGGAACGTCTCTTCTTTCGCGGAATTTCCAGAAATCTCTGGCGTCCATACGCCGAGGAATGGACGCGGAGTCTTCGGATGAACTGGTCTCGGGAAAGCTGAACCTCTGCAATAAACAGTAATAATTAAATTATATTCAGATTTGTAAACACTATGTAGGCAAGGATATGTAATGCTTTTAGTTTTAAGTTATATCCTTGGTTTTCACCGGTACATGACGTCCCCTTTGCGTGCGCTTTCCCTCAAGGGGATATACATCTCGTAATGACGTATCAGCAGCATTTTAATAATGTTGATTTAATTTAAAGGAATGAGTCTCCGAATCCGACATAAGTATATTCAAAATTCAAACTATGGTTATAATTTATAAATAAGCGGGATTCAATATGAATTATTGATGCTCAATATATATTTGATTACTTGGGAGAAAGAATAATAATGTTTTTAAAATCTCCTAATAAGTGAGATAATCGATTGATTGAATACAATATTGTTAATGAACCTACATAGTTTGATGAGTATAATATTGAGGGCGCTTATATTTTTTTACATTCGTTTATTTGCAGCTGGCAGTATATTCGCGATGTATGAGTTTTGTCAATTTCTAAACAGGAAAACTTGCAAAAGATGTACGTCGTCCATCGCATATATGTTGCTCTAATATGCTTATTCAAGAGGCGCTTACCTCGATAATTCGTTTTGTTTTCAATATTTTGATTTCAAAATACATGCACATTATACAGAATATATACATTATACAGAATTTTTTTTACAAGGGGAAAAAATCTAGAACTTTGAGGCATTGCTCTAAATGTGCTCACACTTGGGAACTTTTCAAGAATCTTATAAAATGTCCTAGTTTTTATGAAAAACTGCAAAAACGATTTTCTTTATTTGCTTTATGAAAAAAACTGCCATCATATAATCCAATCAGCATATTTGTTATCATATTTGCACTTGAAATTGCTATTTTCGAAGATTTAGGCATACAAAAATGAAAATAACTGCTCTCGGTTTTCGGCTTTTTAGGCTAAGCCCAATGTAAAAACCCTAAATGTCGTAGAGGTTACACCAATTTGGGCAAGGCAAAATACAATAAAAAAGAATGAATATTGCATTTCCTAAATTATGAACATACTTTGATAAAATATTACTTGATTCGGTAATCTCGTTTCTTTTTAAATGAAATTTTAGTCCCAAACTTATACTTTAAGAATATGAATAATAAGAATAATAATTATTACGATGAACACTCGTGTCTAGAGTTAATTATTTAATTCGCGGGTGAAAACTCCTCTCATGTAGTCCAGCCCATGGGGTTATAGGCCAACGTCTTTATTTTCAAAAAATGAAAACATAGGTACATAAATGTCAAATTGCATACATGTATGTGTGTTCTCGAATCAAAAGGTTTTATGTGCCATTCAGGTCATTAATATAAAATCAATTTACTATAAATCCATGGATACTATTGAGAATGGTTTTAAGGAAATGGCTTTAGTTCGAGAAGCTTAATTTGATATAAATAAAACATAAACATGTCAGGTGGTTGTACATCAAAAGAAATGATATGTTTATGGCAAAGTTTTTGGGGCGAAAATGAGCTTTTTATTATGTATGAATGGGATTAATGAAATACAGAACATTAAACTACAAATAAATGCATGAAGCTATTCATACATCATTTGATATTTCTGCCAAAAAAAATCAATAATAAAGATCTGCGTAATATTGTATGAATTTGATATATTTTTGTTTTGTTATATATTAAGAGGTATAGATTAATGTAAAATGGGATCACATGACATATAGAATGAATTCTATACCGTTTGAATTTATGTAAAAAGAGGAGAAATAAGGAAGGAAATTGGGAAAACACTTATAAGTCTATTCATATGCATATTACCCAATGTCTCTCAAAACTAATATTTACTTTTTTAAAGAATTTGGCTCTGATCTCGATCTTTGACAAATGCGTGACTGTGATATCACAATGATGTTGAAGAAAACTTGACATATTTTAATGGACGATGCTCGTCATTCATGTGTTAAAAAAAATAAATGTATATATAGGAAAATTATATCAAGTATAAATAATGCAATTAATGGATACCCTCGTCTTCAATAGGCATCTAATGATAATACAATACAGACACATGGAAATCTGTATATTTTCAGTTTATCTCTCGTAATATTAAAACAAGTAAACGTCATGAACAACCAATAGTCATGAACCCAAACAAGTCCAATTCCATTCTTTATTTTTCTTCTTATTTCTTATTAACTTATTTTGCTTATTATCGTTTAAACAAAAGCTGGATTACAGATGAAGTGAAAAAGGGTTGCGCCTCAAAAATGTTTAAGGTACATTTTCAGAACACAATAAAACAAATGAAATAAAGGATAAGGAAACAGAATTATTAACATGTTGCACTCGTACGTTGATAATTTATACCTAAAATAGTAACCTTCTTGTGTGCATGCTGCAGTCGACTTAAAAAGACGAATGCATTTCATCAAACCCCGAATAAAATACTTGTACATGTATATTTGCTTTATATATGGTCCAATTTACTTTTTTATATAATGATATAAATAAATCGACAGACATCTATTTATAACTTTTTAATATGTGATGTCATATTATAGTAACTGGGGCAAATTAACTAAGTTGTAAATATTATTAACTTTCAGTGAGAGGTTGATGTTCCATTCATAAATTTTATCGTAATTGTGTTTTGTTATTGGAAACAGTGAACATATTCTGAATTGTTCAAATCCTATCTGGAAAATAGCAGCATAATGAGAATTATAGCCCAAAGCGATAGTCTGAGGATGGCATTTCAATAATCAACTAATGTATATATTTTTTTCTTTCGAGCAACAATAAAAGAGTTGATCAAATATCAATATGTTAATGTAAAGCAGGACGAAAACGAAATGGCAAAGCATGATGCATCTCCGTTATGATATAATTTGAAAAAAAAAAATGTTTTATATAATTTGATATAATTTGAAAAAAAAAAAATGTTTTTTTTTTGAGAATATCCCTGTTTAATTTGGCTTTTAATAATTTGATATTTACGCAAAACTATGTAAATTCCCCCCTTTAAAAAAACATATCCTCTTAAATACATTTTGTTTACGGAAATAATTTTTTTATCTTAAAAAAAAGCTGATACATTAATATTATGAAATTTTATACATACGTGCAAATAATAAAATGAATAGACACATAAAAAGAAGTATGCTTCAAATTATGTCTCAATACCGCACATACGGTAACACTTTTTTTTGTGGGCGAGACGTCGAACAAATTAGCTCCATCGAAATATGTATTTAATAATATTGGATCTCGGTATATGTCGTGGCATAGCATGGAGTTATAGTTCTACGTCAACATTCACATACGTCGGGATCGAGACGACGTTTTTTCCCAATTTGTTTTTGTTTTTCGTAACAGCCAAAATAAATATAAGATACTTACTCTATTCTGTTGAAGAAAAAGGTTGTGATGGCGAGGATACTTTGCTTTCGAATTATGCGGATTAGCACAAAATACGTTCAAAGGCTGTATATCGTCTCTATGCATAATTTCGTATCATCTTATGTCGTATCAAAATTACAAAATCTGTTTTCGATTAAATTACATGCTTTTTATTTACTTTAAGTTCGAATAATTTGCAGAGTTCCCTTGCATTATGATTTCAAAGATTTATGATCTTTTACTGTTATTTCAAATCCTTTGATAAGCGATCCAGAGCATTTCAACTTATCTTTTTAAAATAATAATTATCATGTCGAGATACAATTGACGTATATGTTTATTGTAAGTTCTCCTTCACTATATGAATATATGTGATGAAAATTATAGCCATGTTCATGAATAAAATGTTAAATGGTCAATGATGGGGATTATATATATGTCATAGTCAAACATGCAGTCATGCATATGTAATATCACGTGATTACACCCTCTGAAATTCAGCCAATAGGATTAAGACAATAAATGGGGAATTTTGAGATTTCCCTCAGCTTTGCATTATTGCGAAATCACACATATGATCAAGTTAATAATATCATTAAACGGTAACAACAGGAACTTTTAAGAATGGAGGGGATTTAAATTATGACAAAGTTTGG
Source organism: Hydroides elegans (assembly GCA_001703475.1). NCBI lineage: Eukaryota > Metazoa > Annelida > Polychaeta > Sabellida > Serpulidae > Hydroides > Hydroides elegans. The sequence continues at coordinate 22,494 of LQRL01121402.1, forward strand.
AAGAGTGCACTTGCGTATGCATATACATGTATGGTATTTTTAGTGCAGTATGGTTTATGCTGTATATGCAACTGCACATGTTTTCTATCGAGGATCCTTTTGAAACATATGAACCCTTTGCATTATATTATGTATTCAAATAAATATCAACTCATGATTTGGAATTATGAGAATAGTCTAGTTTAGCATAATGTTTTATGTGCATCTAGATTCAAAACAACTTTCTAATTTATCAATTGAATATATTTACTTAACTCACGTATGACAAGTCGGGATAAACCGGGAATACCGGTTTCCTCCCAAACCGGGATAAACCGGGATTACGTTTTTTACCCTTTTCTTGCCAAGTCGGGATAAACCGGGATTAAATGAGGAAAATTAAACTTTTATATTTTTGCGGTTTAGTGCCAATTTATATTCAATTAAAAGTTATATTTGTGTTTGATATTGAATGAAGTATCCATTAAGTGAAAAAAAAAATTTACAATGTTTAAAAATCAATTTTTGAGGAAAACATTTAAAAAGAAGTTTCTAATTTAAGTTTCAAAATTGGTTTTGACACCACAATTTCTAAAGTAAATTATTCGTTTTTTTTTAATGCTTTAAAACAAATATGTTCTCAACTAAATCAACATATTATTATAAAGACAATTAATTC
>LQRL01121409.1:3249-13902 GCA_001703475.1 Hydroides elegans
ATACAATTCCGCCGCTGGCTTTACTTGATTTCATACAAATTCTAATGCCGCAGACGCAAAGTGCCGCTCACAACACCATTAGGGGGTGAAAGGTAGTAGGCCAGTGGTGTGTGATGGTGCTTTGATTCTGTGATATATTGTAGCAGTATTGGGTTGTAATATTAGGCCGGTGTAACGGTTTCAAGCTACCCCCCCCCCTAATTATTACCTCCCCGGTAATCTTAAACCGGTTTCAGGCTACCTCCCGGTAATCTGATACCGGTTTGAGACTACCTCCCCGGTAATTTGAATCCGGTTTGAAGCTACCCCCACCGGTTTGAAACTACCCCCACCTATTTTTGTTCTATTTTATTGTTATTGAATAGTTTATCCATCGATAAAATAATGTAATATGACACCAAATTGTGCCGGACTTTAAGCCTAAAAGGGGGTTGTGAGCGTTGTATAATCAGAAGGGCCGTTAAGGTGTGACACCGATCCCGTATTCTCCGATGACTCTATGTGCTTGTTCGATGTTCACAAACAAATTAAAATTTTTATATGAATGTGTGATTTGAGAATAATAAAATAAATGATACGAGTTGGCAACATCGAAATATATTTATAAATATATTTCGATGCCCAACATACATAAATGTATATTTGATCCCAGATTGAAGTTACATAAACATAAAGCCCAAAATGCATAAATGTACATGTATAATGGGCAAAATGTTTAGATACATGTGTTAATTGAGAATGTAAAAAAATATGCTACGAGTTGAAAACGTTTGATTTATGTCTTTTCGCAGAATTCAAATAAATCCTAATAAACTGAAGCAACCCAATTATTAAGTACATCCGAGCATGTGTTAACTGTGAACATGGAACAAGCAAGCATACTCGGGGGATCAGTATCATACGGATGTCGGACAACTCACCCAAAAACCAACTCACCCAAAAACCAACTCACCCAAGTTGTGACCAACTCACCCAAGTGCTTTAGTCAACTCACCCAAATATTTTGGTCAACTCACCCAAGTTTTTTGTCAACTCACCCAAGTTTTTTTTTAATTTCTAGATTTCTTTCAAAACATTTTTCTTGTTAAATGATGCAACCTGACGTTGTATTTGTGTTGTATTAGAGTAGGAAACGGTGTATTTTGATGTTTCAAATTGTTCTCCATTGTGTTGTTTTATTGTGTTGACATGCACCAAATCACAAATCGTATCGAAATGTGTCGAAAATATCTGCCCCGGGTGTGAGAATTCGTTGAAATAGTTTGCTCTGGTAATGAACATTTCATTGGACGCACCGTTTCTCTGAGTACAGACGTTTCTCTGAACACAGACGTTTCCCTGAGCACAGACGTTTATCTGAATTGAACAATAGTAACGCGTGATCTATACAGTATAGATCACGCGTTACTATTGTTCATACCCTGGGATCATCGCGAATCGATGAGCGATCGCGGATTAAATTGATCCCCTAGCGTAAGTAATTCATTAAATACCAATTGCAATCATCATTTGGCAGCATAAATCAAAAACATAGAATAATGTATCAAATATGCCTCAAAATTTATTTCCAATCAGAGTTTATTCAATAATAGTTGAAAACCAATAAAACAGTTAAATAATTTCAATTTAGATTTTTTTAATGTTTTCATATTGCTATTTTTATTTATTTATGTATATATCATACCCACTTAATAATAAAATCGGGACCATTAAGTATTTTTATGCATGAAAGAATTAGGGTGAGTTGTCCAAAAACTTGGGTGAGTTGTCCTAAAAACTTGGGTGAGTTGACTTAAAATTTGGGTGAGTTATCCAAAAAACTTGGGTGAGTGGACTTAAAATTTGGGTGAGTTGACCATTTTTTTGTGGGTGAGTTGGTTTTTGGGTGAGTTGTCCTGCTCCCGTATCATACTATCACAATCCTTTGTTCATGCGACAAGCATAACCCCTTCTGGGTTTAGGGGATTAATGCAATGATGATACAAAATAACCTTACAATATGAGTCAGAATAAAAATAAAATAAAAAAATAATGCAAAACAAAAATTGGGGAGGGGGTAGTTTCAAACCGGTGAGGGTAACTTCAAACCGGTTTCAGATTACCGGGGAGGTAGCCTCAAACCGGTATCAGATTACCGGGGGGTAGCCTGAAACTGGGGGTAGCTTGAAACCTTTACACCGGAATGGTTGCATACTTTGATATGTTACGGAATGTAATGGCGTTTGTAACATATGAGATTGTTTCTGTTAAAATCATTTATGAAATAGGAACTTCAAATATGTTAATTCGAGTTAGAGCGTTGGCTTTTTTACAAAGCAAATATTTATCAATTATAGTTAACAAACTCATAACTTAAACATAATGTTTGATTTTATTTTTATCAAGACTCATCAGATATTGAGACTTTCCAGACGATTAAGAAAATTCAGGCAAAATGTAAAAAGAAATGCATTGTGTCTGAAAAGTGTGGATTTTTAGGTCAAGTTTAGCTCATCACTAATTCAATATTTTTGGGCAAAATAAGGTTCAAACAATTATAAAAAAATGTTAAATGTCGTTTCGTTTTAGACTTCTATACAATGTCACGAATTCATTATTGTATTTTGGATGCCGTAACAAACGCGACAACAAACGAAAATTATCCATTTGGTTATAAAAGTTCATACTATATAAACATAGATATACTTTTCCAAAATGCCACAGGTCATATTACGACTTCAAAAATAACTGTAATTTATTCAATACATTTGTCACTTTAATATAAGTTAATAATATAAGATACTTCGAGAGGGAGGTTGTGGATATTTGGAAAAGCAAGAATGAGAGCCAATAGAATGACAAACAAGGCACAACTTTAGTTATTGGACCATCGAAGTTATTGGTCAGCGAATGAAACAAGATAGAATTGTATCTAACGAATTTCAAAACACAAACAATAAACACATGTATGCATATCTAGGCGGTCATTTCCTAAACATATCCAAATCAGACCAATAAACATGGAATGTTTTGCGAGCACCCCATATAAGGCTTTTTTATGCTGTTTAACCATGTATGTAGAACTATTGAATAACATCGTTTTTATGCACAAGATATATTGGCTGAATAACATGTATTTTGTTGGATTGCTGTTGATAAAAATTTCAAAGAATTTAAAAAAAGAAATGGACAGGTGTGGCAAAAATCGCCAAAAAATACAACGTTTTAAGAATTTAAAAAGACCAAAGAATAAAAAAGTTATTTGAGATAGAAGTCTACAAGTGGTGTGTTAAAAAAAATATATGGATTAGAGACTATTTACAAACAACAAAACACAACACTGTTGAAGATTTGTATGATTATATTGAAATATAGATCTATTAGAGGTAAAATTCAGTTTACCGTTATTTTATATCGAATATTCTGAAGCCATCGGTTATAAAAAATATATACAATGACTTTTCTACCGATATTTTTACGTAAGATGGTAGGTTGTTCAATTGTCTATTCATTAAAAAGGTGATTGGAATCAAATATCGAACTAAAATATTTAATTTAATTTTTGGAATCGAACTGAGTGCCGTGTTAATGCTAAATTCAATTTACCGTTATTTTACTGAAAATGTGAAATCGCGGGCGTGATTTTGATATAACATTAACAAGTTTATAACAGAAGATGAAAATAGTAATAAACATTTGAATAACCGTAAATTCTATGTAATTCGTGATTCAAATCAATCTATGATAATCTCCTACGAAGCACATACATGTATCTTTACTTTACACAGCAAGAGTACATGATGTGCTCAATTTAATATGTATGTTTTCTATTTCCTTGTTAATATTTTCCTAACTGTATTCTAACATTCTGGTCCCAATAATGACGCCAAAGCCTCCTCTAAATCATATCGAATTAGGATAGTATATATTTTTACTAATAAAGAGGACACATGATTACTACAAACTCTTTCATGGCCTGTTCTACATACATGTATGTGGTTAATGGTACCGTAAACTCACAATATGTACTTTGTACTGACCAAATTGTGAATTATGCTTGCAAAACATCTTTGCAAGAAAGTACCCTTTTTAATGTATAGAAGTTTAGTAGACTTTATAAAAGGGCCATTCAGGGGTCTCAATCGCATAAAAATGGACATAAATCAGTGCTCAAAAAGAGTCTCACGCACTTTAAATCAATATTAAATTGGAGACGTTGCTATGAAGGAAACAAATGTGAAATCCTTTAATATAAAATTATATCCGTTACTGCAAGGCAAAAATGACGGTAAATTGAATTTAGCATTAGCATGACACCATGTTCGATTCGAAAACTAGAAATAAATATTTAAGCTTGATTTATGATTCCAACCACCTTTTACATGGATAGACAATTGAACAACCTACCATTGACGTAAAAATATTGGTAGAAAAGTCATTGTATATATTTTTTATTGACGATGGTTTCAGAAAATTCGATATAAAATAACGGTAAACTGAATTTTACCTCTATGCTTTTAATCATATACCCATTTCTATTTTTCTCAAGAAAACCACTGTGTTTATCAAAAATATAGTTACTAGATCAGTACAATATAACTTCTACACTAATTTGAATTGAGGATTTGCCAGAATTTTCTTTGAATTTGCGATAGTGTTTTCTGCAATAGTCTTCATGTAGTCTATATGAAAAATCTAGTATATAGGAATAATGTGGCTTAAGACTGTGTTCATTTATGTTTAAAACGCTTTTATTTGTAATATAATGGGTATCTAGTACACTGTGTGTGATGTTTATCGGCGTTAAACAAAATAAAATAGAATTCTAGATGAATTGTAAAGATGAAAAAAAAAACAATCAAACAGATCATATAGCTTCAATCGGATATTGGATAAAGGTGTTCGATTTCTTATTTTTTTATATAAAAGCAGGTAGAATTCTAACACGTAGAAAAAGGCGTTTTGTTCGACCGCGATAGCAACCATACTAACTGCCAGGAGAAAGCATATTTTTTTCAAACATATAACATTTGTATTATTATTCATTAAATCATATTGAAAATTACACACCATATTATTTCATCGCTTTTCTATTTTTCTTTAAATATCTATTATCATCATTTGGATTTAGGATTTGTTAAACATGACTACCTTTAACCTTTAACCATGCATACATGGCAGTTAACGGATCGATGCAAAGATTGGTCGTAAGTTTATCGTCGATACTTCGTAGCTGAGGCTTCTAGCTGTATCGGATGGTACCTTAAACCATAACAGAACCTTGCCTGAAGTGGTCAACTTGGTTTAAAGAACAGGTTACAAAATAATCTCTGAATCTCCTTTACGCCTGTTTGCGGCCATAAAGGTGGCGCGCAAGCTTAACTTCTTGATTTCTCTAACGTTTAGCGTTTCGCGTTTAACGTTTAAGGGTTTGCATGATCAGAAAATAACATTTAACGTTTAGCGTTTAACGTTTAGCGTTTAGCGTTTGATGAAAGGGCACATAAGAGACTAAGATAAGCACTCATAATGATGTCCTTTATATACTCTTCAAACCTGTGGTAGGCTATGGTTTAGCGTTTAGCGTTTAACGTTTAGCGTTTAGCGTGTAACGTTTAGTGTTTAAGGGTTAAGCGTTTAGCGTTTGTGCGTTTAACGTTTAGCGTTTAGCGTTTGTCTCGAGAAGTTGGGGGTGCGCGCCACTGTATGTGTGATTTGGTTAAGAAGGGACTCGACGCTAAAATGTCAAAGGACGCTATGCGAGATGTTTCCTATCAACAAGACGATGCATATTCGCGAAATTTTATCGTTAACGCCAACTTCGCGGCGGCTTCGAACGTACGTTCTGCGTAAAGCATTATCCGTTTTCCCGCCGCGAAAACGTCGTTTCAACGTATTTGGAGTAACCCGACTTTTCGTCGGGTCGTGTTCTTCTATCGTTTTGACCGCCTCAAGGCGACACCGGTTACACATGTATAATATCTGGATATCTCGATCCCGGTCCGGCATTTCTAACATCGCCGCCGACTAGTTTGTCTGTCCTCGTTACTCCATATGAAATCATGGTGGTGTTGCCAACGATATAATGTGGATTTTAATCATAAAAAGTGACATACAAGTGTTCTTTACCGGTCTTCAGCAACCCCATAGCCTGATCGCAACAATGTTTGATGGGTGCGCGACGTGGTTATGTGTGCTCTATGAAAATTGAAATGAATTTGGAAAGCTTGCATAAACATTACACTCTTTATTCTATATTCCCAAATTATGATTGGAATAACCATAATCGATTTGCACTCGAAAATAAGGTGTTGACCCCTACTCAAAGTAAATACCTTAACAATTTATCTACAGTGTATTGGCATTAAACTATAGAATAAGATAGAAAGCTATTTTTTATGAGAAAAGTGAAAAAAAAAATCAATCTTAAATAATGAAAATTCGTGAAGATATTCACCAGTTTAGGGTTACACTATCTTTGGGAGAATTTTTGCGGGCCACAAACCTATTGATTATAGCCAATTTGAGGTTGAATATATTAACAATGGGACAAGCAGGATTCAATCGGTAATTTTTGGTGGATGCTGCCAGACACAGTTCAGAGGTGCGTTCTGCGCATGTGCAATAATGTGTTTTTTTTTTAAAGCATAGACTACTTCTTTATTATCAAAACTAAGCAACGCCAAGAGACACAGCGGCATCAAGAAGTAACAATGTCTCAAAGTATTGTATGTCATTGCATTTGTCGTAATGAGTTTTTTTTTCAAAATCCAAAATATTTCGAAAAATGGTTTTTCTCGTTTTTTTTTCCAGAAATGACAACGAGCGACACATCCGATACACTACGATGCTGCGAAGGCAACACGACCAAAACGAAGTTTTTCTCTGTGTTGTACAGCGGTGCATTTGTCGCAATGAGTTTTTTTTCACAATCCGATATTGAGTTTCTCTTTTTACCAGAAATGACTGCGAGCGACACATCCGATACACTACGATGCTGCGAAGACATCACGATCGAAACGACGTTCCCGTATGCGAGTGCAGCGTTGCATTTGTTGTAATGAGTAATTCTTTTGAAAATCCGATTTTTTACTCGTTTTTCCAGAAATGACTGCGAGCGACAAATCCGAATCGCCACGATGCTGTGAAGGCAACTCGGTTAAAACGACGTTCCTGTATGCGTTGTGTGGCGTTGTATTTGTCGTCATGATTTCTCTGCCTGACATGCAAACTGCCATCTATTCAAGTAGCGTGAAAACCTCAGCACCTCAGTTTCGCAACTACGCTAATTTGGTAAGTCGTATAAGTTATATGATTCATCTATTATATTTATTTTATGTGTTCATGCTCTATTAATTCTAGTAGAATTTTATTTATACATTAAGCATATCATGATATTTTGAGACGCGGATTTATAGTATGGCTTACGTACAAGGGATTAGCGGTATCCATGTATGGGTAACGTCAATCTATGTAAACCGCTTATGTCAACATTGCCTGAATTTTTTTAGTCAACATATATCATTATTACATGCTTGGCGTTGTTTTTATAAAGAAAACATAAGGAGAGCCACTGGGCTTTCCAAAAGCCGTATTTTCCCGGTGACGCAATAATTGCTAATTTGCATATGTGTAATCATTTATTGCGTCATTTTTGTTCTTAGCGTTACCCTCCCGGGTGACATGCCGATTAACGTTTTTGTTCAAGAAAATTCATATTTCATGTTTTTGATTATTACTTTAGGTCTTAATTATAAAACTATGTTAACAATAGAAACACAAAAAGCATATAATAAAAATAGTACTTCATGCTTTCAGGGAGACCGCCCGGGAGGGCCCTCAGGCTGGGCCTTCGGGCCCTCCCGGACGGTCTCCCTCGGGGCAATAATATCCCGTATTTTCCTGAAAGTATGAAGTATTATTATAACATACGCTGGTTCACTAAGCGTACATCAACATTGTCTGGAATTATTCAGGCAATGTTGACATACGCTTAAATCAGGCTCCAAAAAATACACAGATTGACCAAAATGGTTCTTTGATATAATATGAGCAATGAACTCAATGTTACGGATATTAAACTAAGTGCTGCTTCTTAAATTTCAACCGAAAAAATGTAGACAAAACTTATTATTTGGACCCGTTGCAACTATATAACTGTCTACGAGTTGACTTTTTCGGTGTCTATGACTTGGCTTTTTGTGTCTACGAGTTGATTTTTTTTATCATGTATGTTCAATTAATCATTAAAATGGCATTCAATATTTATTTAGAGTTCACATACGGATACATTAGAGCAAGAATATTCAACAGTAAGTCATTTCACGTATGGATGTGGCATATTTCTCTTAGTGCGTGGCCTGACGGGGAGCGTCGAGCGTTTTGGGGTGCCCAGACGGGGAGCGTCTACGAGCGTTACTTTGATTTTGAAATCGCATTTAATAAATAAAGTTAGGCATATCAAATACTGACCTGAGAACGTCTTTAACCCTTCATATCTTCATTATTTTCTTTGCAATTTTTCCCATTTTTCTGCAGCATATACAACTTTTAAAACGCGGGCCTTTTGCCAATTATCATACTAATCATTAAATTATAAGCATATGAAAAATAATAAAAATGATTTTTCAGGATTTTTTCTTGATTTTGATGCAAAGATTATCCTGTTCTCCCCTTTTCCTTTGACATATGTAGAGTTTTTGGACCAATGTTTGACACTTTTTCCGAGAGATTTTGACCACTTCTGTCAGGTTTTCTCAAAATTAATTGGCTTAAGAGGGATGTCGACTTAGGTTCCAGGGTCGTCATTGTGCACCCTAGAATTAAATTCTCAAAATTTGCAGGAAACGAGCTATGTTCTAACCGGAAAAATCATACTTTAATCATTTGTTTATCGCGACACCAGTGCGTTCTTTCACTCTATTTTAAACTGTTCTCAAACCCTCATAAGGTGTCAAACACATATGAGCTTGCGTACAACGCTTGCCGTGTGGCCACCTAGTTTGATGCGTCACTGAAAAAGTCCCACAAAGAACATATAAGACCAATACCGCTGACGCTCCACGACGCTCCCAGTCTGGCCACGCACTTAAGCCTTGTTGTTAGTGTTTGTCTAGGTAGGATACCATATTCAACCAACTTGAAACTTTTTATTTATACATAAAGTGTGCAGTTTTATGCCGTAGATTTATTGATCACAACCTTATGCTGATTTCCTCAAAAGAGGGTTGTGGTGGTAGATCATTCAAACTGTTTTTTTTTTCATTTGCTGATTCATTTGCTATATTTATACTGTTTTCCTGTATTTAATAAGCTGTCGAATATCCTACCTCATTATGTATTCAATATGCATTCTCTTACCATAATGATAGAAAATGATCGCCTCAATTATTTTATACTCATAGACCTGTAAACAAGTAAATGCACCACCCTAAAACGCGACCAGTTTTGAACCACTTTTTGTTTGTCATAGAAACAGCACGACAAGTAGATTTATTTACACCAAAATATATATTATCAACTTGCTTTATCAAGAATGACCATAATTTATATTTTGGTGTAAATGAATTTAGTTATAGTGTTATTTCTATGAAAGATAAAAAGTGGTTCAAAAACTGGTCACGTTTTAGAGTGGTGCATTTACTGGTTTACAGTTCTATATTAATATTCTAATATTGAGCTTTGTATTTTTGTATTTTGCCAATAGAATTTTACATCCCGCTATGAAATAAGGGGTCTGGCCACATTGTATCGTGGCCCTTGATATCAATTGGCTTTCAATGCTATATATTATAATAAGACTGTTATTTTCTCTACTCTATGAGACTTGTTCTTCGCTACATTATAAGATTGCATTTAACAGAATGAATATGCAAATTTGCATATACGACTCACAACGTTGTAACCACTGGTTACATCACGCTAAAATCGACGTAGAAGTGACGTCGCTACGAGTTGTGAAAACCCTCGGTGGTATGTCAGATTTGATAAATATATACACAAATGATAAACTTTGTATCTTACATGTAGCGTTGTTTTTTTCTTAAAACGCAATTGCCACGTTACCTTTATACATTCGTACAACTCTGTTCTTACTGAAGCAGGCAATAGAAAAGGCTCTCAAATCTGTCGAATTTACATTCATGTAATTATGCCGTAAATCACTTTATTTAGGGTGTCGTCTTTAAAACGTCACACATCTTATTTATTGAAACATACTATTTTCTCTAGTTGTTTTGTAACTTTTTGTTGTTGTAAAAATCTTTTATTTACCCAGCTTTCGTGTAACGAAAACTGGGTTTGTGAAATCGGTTGGTGTCCGTCCTCCGTTAGTTAGTTAGTTAATTAGTTAGTTAGTTAGTTAGTTAGTTAGTTAGTTCGTTAGTTAGTTAGTTATTCCGTAAACTTTTCCCTAAAAAACCTATCTCCTCCCACAGTTTTGATTGTAGAGCTTTCAAACTTTAACACAAGCTTTTATATGGTCATCTCATCATAGATTGTGCTTTTGATGACGATCGAACTATTGTGGTCGCCATGGTGGACTTCGCCATTTCCGCCATATTTGGTCTTATACGATATATAGTAATAAACTCTTAGCTTCAACAGCTATCTTCTCCCACAGTTTTGATCATAGAGCTTTCAAACTTTAACACAAGCTTTTAAATGGTCACTTCA
>LQRL01121422.1:0-19143 GCA_001703475.1 Hydroides elegans
TTTTGGGACATTTGTACAGCACAGAAAGATCACACGTATATTGTGACGTTGTGAGGACTACGCATGTGGACGAATATGTTAGGGCAACGGTGTGAGAAAGCCGTTGTGGGAAGACGTTGTGAAAAAGACGTTGTTAGGAGGACGTTGTGAGAAAGACGTTGTGAGAAATATGTTGTAAGAAAGTCGTTGTGAGAAATATATTTCTTTTGACCTTCTTTTTATTGACAAATATTCGTGATAAAGAATGTTTTGCATAGGCTGGGGGCTTTGCATCTCTGATGCCTATGTTTTATAACATTTAGAGAATATATGTGAGAAATAAACAGAATTTTTTTTAATATCTTCATGTTGCAAATAATCTCATAACGAGAATACTTGACGAATTAAATACCCATCATAAATATCATGTTTCATTTTAACTAATATTAATAGACCCTTAATATTTCGTTGTTTCGGCTATTAAGTCCATTTTCTATATATTTTAGACCACATCAGTCTAGAAAAATGGCTGACACGCACACCTTTTGTGACGTATATCTGGCAGGGAGTCAGCGACGGAGAAAGCTATGTCCGCGCTACTTCCATAGGTGCGCTACAGGCTTACTTAGTGCATCCATCTACAGAGGAAATGGTCTGCAAGATTGTGAGCAGGGTATGTGATTAACGTATTCATTTTTTATTGCTCTTTGAAACCTACGAGTGTAATATTATGACATTATTATTCTATGACTCACTTTTTTATCTCATCTCTCATAACTTTCAGCATAGATATCTGGTACTTCTGGCAACAAAGACGTCTGAGTGCATATGGTACACTTTTAGTTTGCTGCAATCTAAAAACGCTTACTCAATGCATGATATATAAAAGCTTTGAAAGGCAGATTATGACTCTATTTTCCGTTATCTCTCTTTTCCAGGGTGATCTTTTCGATACTCTTTCTAAGATCCTTCAAAACGACACAGAAGCGTTTCCTCGCCGAGCCGTCGTCGATCTCTTTTCCAGTCTTTACTTTACCAAAACGAGCTTTGTCAATACCTGTGAAAATAACAAACAAGACTTTGCAGAAAAGATAATTGGAACGTTGTCTGATTCCATTGGAGATTGCGACTGGCAAGTGAAAGTGCAGATAGTAGAATTTTGGCAAAATCTGGTCAAAACGAGTGTAACGACCTCAGTCAGCAGCAATGACACTGAAACAGCAGACGAATTAATTCCAGATTACGCGCTTGATCTCGTGCCGAATTCGAAATCCGCCGTTGAGTGCAAAACGAAAAGAGAACCGGATCTAGAGAGGTCAACATTGGAATATTTGTGCGGCCAAAAGTTGCCGCTTGTTTTGGAATCGGCGCTATGCGATCATGACAAGGCGGTTATATCGAAAGCGTGCACACTGTATGAAACCATTGTTTCACAGTTTGATATCGATATGGACGGCCCACCTGCCAAAAGATCTAAACATGAGGTCAATAGTACTGAGTTATCAATAGAAACAGATAACAACTCTGAGTGTGATCAAGAAAAATCCTCAACTATTGCAAAATCACTTTTCAAAAGAAAAACTGGTTCCTCACAAACTCTTGACGAATTCACTGGTTTTCTGCGAAACGTCGATATCAACAAACTCAAATCAGAAGCTGAGCAGAGTGATGACCAATACGCAGATAATCCGGACTCACTCTTCGCGGATCTCCTTGTTGCTATGGCACCCACAGAGGGGTCTATGGATACGCAGGATAATGCGTCATCCGTCGATTGTTACTGAAGTAGCAGTTTAGGATATTGCTATTTCAAAGAAGAAATATTAATGCATTTACACTGTGTTTTTTGACTGTAACAGGGTCTTTGGATTCGCAGGACAATGCCTCGTCTGTCGATTGTAACTGAAGCAATAGTTTTGGTTTGGGCATGTATTTAATATTGCTATTTTAAGTATGAAATATTTATACATTTACAGAGTTAAAATGATGCGTCTTTTCCTTACTAAATTCTTAATGAATCATCTTTGGACATTGGACAATGCCTTGTCTGTTGATTGATACTGAAGCAACAATTTTGGTAAATGTATGAAGTGAAAATTCGCTATTTCAAAGATCAAATATTTATGCATTTACAGAGGTACAAAGATGAAATATTGATGCATTTACAGAGGATCAATAATAGTGCCTCTTACTGTATTTTAATAGTTTATTTTTGGGCGCAGCAAAATGCGTCGTCTGTCAATTATTACCGAAAACGTTCGTTAGGTTGGTTAGGATATAGAGTTTAAATTGTTGTTTGTTTTCGTGATACAACCGGTAGTTTCACTTAAGTTTTAGTACAACTGAATTTCTGATTGTGACAATCAAAACTGAATGTTACAACTCAATTGAAACTATGATATGTGTCGTTTGTTCAAAGATGATATATTTATGCATTTACCGAGTTACAATGTGTTTCTTCCTTACTATATTTGTCACAGATTATGTTTGGATATTCTGGCTCTTTTGAAGATAAGATTGATTTTATTATGCTTCTTTATTTAACAAAATGTTGATTAAATGTGTTTTATATATAAAAGATTCTTGGAACATTTTGCATTATATGATCCATAGTGTAAAATAGCACACATTAAGTAGTGTTTATAATTTTTTGGGTTTATCGCGGTTCGACTTAATTGTGAATATTTTTTTTGCAATGATTTCAAGTGGAGAGACAATAAAGATGAACACATTTTAGTCGTATTTGTTATTTATTGTTTGAATATGACTGCAAAAAATGTAAAGCACTACAATTAGTGAGACATTGCTACATGTATAATAAATTCACAACGCCAATAAATCCTAACACCTACAAGTAGATTGTAAATATCAATTAAAAGGCAACATTTGACACAAGCAGATGACTAATCTTATATAAAATTATGTCGATACTAAGTTGTCAATTTTAAATTCCGATTGCGAAAAATCGCCTTGGTGTATACTTTAGTTGGTTTACAGTCCCTTTGTATTCATGATGCAATATTTTTGATAATAAGACAGTAAACTAATAGAGCTAAAGAACTCGGTCAACTCCATTAATTTAAACATTGTACACTCCACAATATTTAAATGAATGGATTGACCTCGTACTTTATCCTATATGTCATATCATGTTTCTAAATCGCTATAAATATTCAATCGAAGGTCATGTACAAACAAACATGCAATATGTAGCTAACAACAATAAATCAATATATTTTAAAATTTGACAAGATAGTTTTATCCTTTCAAAATATACAATTAATTTATAACATTTTAAAAGCTTAAATATATATACATAAAGTAGATATATATATACACAACCAATGAGTAGATTGAAATAAACTGAAAATATTATGCAGATAAAAGCAACTAAGAGATATCACAGAAATTGATAGTATAGTAAAAGAGTATGGTTTTGGTAGGAAATCTCATTCAAATATATACAATTATAAATACTACTTAATTCTAAATCTGTACATCATTAATAAATATACAAATATACTACAGCTAAACGTAGTTTTGGCAAAAATGAAACTTTAATGTTCTGAAATAAAGTACCAATTTCACAGCCGTAGTCTAGACATGGTTACAATGTCATAAGAAACGGAAACCTTATCTAGACATAGACTGTGAAAATGGCGAAAATTGGTTGAATACTTGTTAATATGAAGGTCCATGTAGGCCTATCAATATACTCATATATCCAGGTATGAATTGATAGAAAAAAACTGTAGATTCAATGACTTTGATATACACAAGACACATCAGTACTCCAAACATCAATACTTTGTTCAAACTGTCCTGGAGTTAATTTCGAATTTTCGCAGTTGGTTTGAAATCCATCTGTTTATCCATACACCAAACGATGATGTACAAAATACAGGCTATTATGGTGTTTTAGTGAGATTTTCATTTGTACGAAATAACGTTTCGTTGATTTTCAGAATTCTATACTTCAGCAGTTTCGTTCGAGTAGGCTCTACAAACTTATACCGGCACCTTTTACATGATAACTTAATTATAGCAATGCATATTTTTTTTTAAAAGAGAACAATATAAATTATTAAAAAAAAACATTTGGCACGGTGCTGATAGATCGCACTTTTGTTACCGGGAAAAATACTGTTGTTTTGCATACATTAACGTTGCATAAACATAATGTTATGTTGTTCTATATATATAACCGAAAAAAAAATCATATGCGTAGCGAAAGAAAATGATGAATTGATATTAAAACTGAAAAATATACATCAATTTATTTGTTTACATTGAACAGCAAGCGCAGACAAGACAAAGTTTATCATGGGAAATATACAACCTGTAGTACATTGCAAATTCAATAGCAAGGTAAATTGCATAGAAGTTGTATCACAGCTTTTTAAATACAAGTTTGACCGCCAAATTAAAAATATTCGGCTCCTCAAAGAAATAAACATGACTAAACAGGTACTCGCAATAAAAACTTAATTTTTACTTATAAATTTAATTGTAAGAATAACAAAGAGAAGTCTTTAAGCACATACATGTAGCCTATTTTAATATTATCTCTTGCATTTCCCAGCATACAATTCTCTTAAACGAAATGAATGCCTCTTTAAAAAAAAATAGAATCTACACAAAAATTATGTCGATAAAGTAATACTGACGTGTGGAGCAATCAAACATTTAACAACCATAAGACAAAATATATTTCATTTCACATTCTAGATAAAAAGTAATATTCTAAAACACATGTTATCAACAGAATCCTTATAAAATACCAAATTTTATTTACAATAAACTCAACATATATATCAACAATGCAATGGACAAAATAAACCACGGTTTGATATCTTTATGATATATTTTTGTACTATACAAATAAACAATTATGTTTTTAGTGCATAGACCACATGTAAAATCATTCAGCGAATGAAAAGGTGTGTGTAGATTGCAGGTGTAGAATTCAGAGATTTCAATCAGCAAAGGGACAGAGCTGAATAAATATTATTGAATGGCCTATAATTAAAACTCCAATAAAATCAAATATCAGACTCAATTTCATATTGCAACAATTTCATAGAAAACAGTTCGCCAACTTTTCTGATTTCTAAAATTAAATATTACAAGAAACTGCACATCCCGCAGCTTCCTGTTTCAAAATCAACGGTGAGAAAACTAAAAGTGTTTTGCTTTTTAGAGCGTATACCGACATGTACATGTAAGTGCATTGTTGGATCGATGAGAATATATGCACATAAATATATCGTCCATGAGAATAATTTACTGGTCAACAAATAAAATAAAAAAACGGACAACACAATCTTCGAGTTGCATTCAATTACGCATGCGCATACATCTGATGCATCGCAACTGAATAATTATAATATTGACATAATATCATAAGAGTGACCACACTTTAAGCACAACCAAAACCTGCCGTATAGGCAGTGTTAATTCATTTTCTGCCGAAAAACAATAGAGAATCGCGAATAACCGCTATTTTTAGATAGCTTACATCAGCAGTTTAATTTCGCGAACAACATGTATATCTGTTCGAACCTCCTCAATATCGATAAATGTAATAAACACCCATCAATATGTGACTTCCAACATTCAAACCACGGGCAGTGGGTCTTTAATTTCGCGTATTTCGGGCGCAAACGCTTTGGCCTTCTTCATATAATCCTTATCCAACTGCCCTTTGACCCTCATCAACCACGCCGCCTTCTGTCTCTTTTCATGCTCCTCCTCCTCCTTACCACGTGTATCCCGGAAACCCGACTTCATTTCCGCCATTTGCTGCAACGCCTGTTCATACGTGAGAAGCTTAAAATCAACATGATCGCGCATGGGACCGTTATAGTCACTGACGTTGCCATAATACGGTGATTCACCTTCACCGCTAGGTGGCAGGGCGGTGAGCGCCTGGCGATCCAGCCGCGCCTGGCGCATTTCCTCAAGGCGCGTCTTGACGTCTCCGGAATACATGAGCATTGGTACCATGCTGGATTCTTTTGATGAGCTTGTGACGCCCTGTGTTTTCTTCTGGATTCGTGTGACGTCACTCGATCCCGAAGACACGTGTGATACATGGGTCTGCGCGGTGCTTGGGCGGCGTGACGCATGGGCTGACGTCATGCGCGTGCCAGGCCTAGATAATGCAGTGCTCGGTCGCGAGAAGAGTGCGCCCGGTTTGGTTGTCGCGATAGCACTCTTGGGGCGGTTATCGGGTCGCTGCGCCAACGGTTTTGCATCGCGGATTACTTTCGCCGTATGCGGACGAATAAGGCGCGCTTTGGGAATCGAGGATTTGATGCGTTTATCGTATAAGCTCATCGCGGGTTTGCTATCAACCGGAACTGGCGCGAATTCGGTTATAATCTTGGTTGTCGGGAGATCCTCGTTCGCAGCCTCATCCGCCATTGTTTTCTTACTGCGCAGACTTGTGCGCGTCGAGTGTGAAATGCGCGACTCAGCCAATGATTTGGCGTCAGTATCTTTCGGCGCCAAACCGTGTTCAATGCAAAATTCCTCCCAGTTAAGCTCTTCGATCGGTACTTTGGTTCGCGGGTCCACGCGGCTGGGTGAACTATTCGGTCGACCCATCTTCTTCATGTTGTTGATTTCCTGTGTGCGCCGATTCATTTCCATGTTCTTTGACGCTTCGGTGGGTTTCATATTGGAGTGGATTGTGTTCACGGTGAGGTAAACGAAATCTGGTGGGACTGTTTCGCCCTGTACGCGCATTTGAGAACGCAGCAACGACTTGGTTTCCGTCAGACCCATGTGACTCGTCTGTGAACATAAGTAAACATACATTTGTGAGACTATTAGAATCAGCTATTGAATACATATGGATAAAATCCTCTTTCTTTAAAATCAAGGTGCATTGCTTATAAAGAAAGTTGAACAAATAAAAATATATTCGTGATTAAATAACAGATTCAATGATTTCGAATAATATATTCTATTGTTTGACAAATAGCTAGACTTTATCAAAGAAAGAGAATGAATTGTCGAATGCGACCATTCTATTTTCATAAACATACCAGAGGAATCTGCGGTTTCTCAAACGCCCATGACACACGCCTTCGCCTTTCCTCATCTTCCTCGCTAATCACCGAACTGTCCTCGTCACCGCGCCCACCGATTCGGAAACCGGAAACAGATACGATCGACTGAGTTCCGGATCGCGTCGAAAACCCGGCGCGCGATTTCGCCGTCGCCGCTCGACTATGGTGGTGATGCATACCCGACGGCGGCTTTCCCTCGCGAATACTGACCGAACGAATACTTTGCGCGATCATCGATTTCACGTCGTAGTCGCGCGCGTATCGATCTGAAACGTCATCATCGTAGTCTTTCGCCGTCGCGCTTTTGATTGTTTTCGTTGTCGATTGCACATCCTCCAAGCGACTCTGCGCACTTTGGATGCGCTTCGCGGAATGCAGTGACTTCCGGCTGAGACTCATGGCGCTGTGGGGCACTTGTTCGGCGCGCGCTTTATTATTATAATACACTTCCGGTGGCTCGGCGCCATCATGATAAACAATCTTAGGGTTTCCGGCGCCCGCTTTGCCCATGCGATTCGCCCGGATGTAAGCGTAGGGCTGTTTTCGGATGGGCGCGTCCGAGTATTTGCTGTATTGCACGAGTGGTGGCATTTTGTCGTTTTCGAGCGTGTAGTCGTGTTCGACCGGTTCGAAATTTAGGACGAGCAGGTTGCGGCTGGTGTTGATTGTGATTCTGAAAAAGAATGGGGAAAAATGTATCACCATGTTTGAAGCGACTACGGTATTAATAGTACAATGCACTCGGTATATAAACATATATATTGTAGCTTTTATTAAATAAAGATTTTAACTTTCTTTTCACTAAAAAACCCAGTGAACACACTATAGTGAGCCATGACGTCCTTTGAAACTAAAACCGCACTAGAATGCTGAAGCCATATTTTGTGGCTTCCCACTAGGTCATGGTTCGCTAATTTAAGTGACTAATATTTATGTCATATTTCTAGCATTTATGCGCCTTTTTGAGACAAACATTCATATCTTACACTGACCGGTTATCGATGGCGATGAGCGCAAGTATTGGATCGCTCTTGCTGTTTCCACGCATGATCCGAAGACACTGGCCTGTAACCATGTTCCAGATGCGCAGCTTGCCGTCGGCCGAGCCCGTTATGACTCGCAGGTACATCAGCTCCAGACTCAGCACCTCCCTGCAGTTATATAATGAGGTGAATTTGTTTTAATACAAGGTTATGTGAAGGTCTTTTCCTGGAGTTGTATAAAGTAATTATCGTGATTTTTCCAATATATTACGTTTTTGTTTCTGAAAATGAACCCTGAAGTCGAGGTGCGTGTTATAAACGCAGTGCTTGACAAAAACTCGAAATTGGTGGTGGCTCAGGCACATCAACTCAAGGCTCAACACCTCCATAGTAACTGTTGGATGAGGTGAGGGGATTTGTTTCAATTACTTGATTAATGGAGGACATATAACAGTTAATATTTTATCAGATTTTAAAATGATATGCTTAAATCAAACAAAACGAAGAGTTTAGAAAAGATCTCGTGATATTTGCACGTATATTGCAAGCATATTTTTACGATGGTAACAATCAAGTTTTATACTCTTTATAGCACTATTCAGTTTTGATCACACAAGGAGCTAATACAAAACCTTAAGGGTTAAAGGGCAGAGTTATGAAGAGATTTATCTATTTTGTAAATTTTAATATAGGATATACATGTACACACTTCATATTCCATAAAAAATGTATTCAAACCCGATGACATAATTTTCATGATGATTTCGAATAAACTGAGAGACATTATATTGGGGAAAAACTTTATACAGTGTATGTGTCAAAACCTAAGGAAAAAGTATGTAAATATTGAGTTTTAAAGCTCGTCCCATTAGTCATGCACTTATATTCACTACCAACTTAATGTAAAACTATACTTTTTGCAGACGATATAATGAATATTATAATAGCTTTTTACTGTTTACTATACAAATCTTTGATTTGTTTGCACTTTAAAAAGACAATCCTAAGTGTGATTTACATAGATCCATAAAATTATAAGAAGATTCGCACGCGACCTCCTTTCTTGGATTTATGATGTGTAAGGTTTAAGGTGTTCGATTGGTAAAAAGCTTTAATTGAACCAAGTTTAACCTTTATCGGTATCTTCAGTATGATAAAAACGCGATCTCGACTACCATATGATAATTTTATTATACTTATCCATTTTTTAAAACTAAAAGAAAATTCATAGGCGACATGTTTTTTTTTAATTTATTACCTTTAAGTGTTAAAGTGGTTTAATCGGAAAAAAGTTAAAATCACCTTTATTGGTATCTTATATATGGATAAAAGCGCGATCTAGACTATCATTTGATAACTTTATTATTCTGTCCTTTTTTAAATCATAAAATGCTCTCGACTTTTAAGATACTTTTATTTTTTTTTCAAAGCTTTAAAGTGACGCAGATATACAGTTATACTTCTGAATATAATCAGTTATAAAGGGAGCGCACAGATGGTCGACCTAGCCAGTGAAATAAATGGGTCGCTATGAAAGAGGAGTGGCGGTCCTACATGGCATTGCATGCGTCTGGCCCAAATGCTAAAGAAAAAGAGATGGGCTCTTCGGCTAGGATCTTGTTTCGACTAAAACCCTAATCATGTGTTAAAAACATTTTATTCCATACTCCACTTACTCAGGATGTCTCAATGCCGTTAAGCAGCGCTTGTGGTCGCCCTGTGCGCTCCACGCCAGCGCATAACCATCTTTACTTCCGGTGATGATGTGCCAGCGGTCGAAGCGGATGCACGTCACTGCTTTCTGGTGACCGCGCAACAACTGGAACCATAGTTCAGAAGAGATGAGGAGTGAACTTAGATCTTGGGAAATAAATTATCGGGAAATGTGAAGCTAAAGGACACTGATCAATTTCATGGTTTAATTTAAATCCTGTAAATAATATTTTCAGTCTGACTCATGTTTTCTGGTAACTGCGCCGCAACTGTAAGCATTATAAAGTAGTAATAAGAAATAGGTGTATTATGTAAGAATCCTGTGAAGCCAAAGACTATTGCACAATTAAGAGGTAATATTGGCTTTCAAGTCAGCACACAATTCCTGAGTATATTGCTTAATACTATCATCTTAATTAGTGTAGAAATTAGTCTAAAATTTGTCCCTTCCTTTAAAACAATATGGCTCAATGTGGTCGCCCTCACCTTGATGAGTTTACCGCTCTCCATGTGCCACACCTTGACCTTGCCTGCCTCGCAACCACTCATCACCATCTCGTCACTCATGGCGACAGCAGTGATCGGGTGGCGGTGCTTGAAAGTGCGCATGCACTTCTTCGTCTCCATGTTCCAAACTATTTGTAAGATATCAAAATGAAACATAAGAAATCAAACATAGATACAGTAAAACCTCGTTAACTCAATGTGCTCAGGACTTAAGATTTCCTTCGAGTTATCCGTGAATTTCAGTTAACCATAGTTTTATAAATGATGGAACTCA
This sequence comes from Hydroides elegans, assembly GCA_001703475.1. Lineage (NCBI taxonomy): Eukaryota > Metazoa > Annelida > Polychaeta > Sabellida > Serpulidae > Hydroides > Hydroides elegans. The sequence continues at coordinate 10,533 of LQRL01121422.1, forward strand.
TACATTACCTCGAGTTCACCAGTTATTTGAGTTAACCTGTGCTCGAGTTAACAAGATTGACTGTATTATGTTGCAGGGGTCAAGATTTATTTTGCAGGGTAACGCATATCCTTGCAATTTGTGGATTCACTTGTTTTAAACTGCTGTTATTTATATATTCTCATAAAGGTCTTAAACAGCCAATCATATTTTATAGACTCATTGACCTCACCTTTGCACATGTTGTCTTTGGCTCCGGACACCAAGAAGTTGCCACACACCTGCAGACACAGAACCGTGTCCCGGTGACCGCGGAAGATCTTTTGGCATTTTCCCGTCTCCAATGACCACAATCTGACAAACAAAAACAATGGAATTTGTGATTGCATAAAGTGTTCGGAACTTGAAATTTACTTTGAGGTATCAGTGAATTCGAGTTACCCGTGGTTAGGGCTGGGTCGGGTGTCTCGGGTAGTCGGGTATCCGACAATTGCATCGGGTACCACACCGAAATTTCGGTGTCGGGTACCCGAAATATTGCATTTAAGGAAAATTGAAAGACAATTGATTTTATAATCGATTATTTTCGAAGGGGGTTTGAACTACTTCTGTAAGTAAACCTAATAGCGATTTGTAGCCATTATGACCGAAAGTTAAAGTGATTTCGTCTTAATTGAAGGGTGAACACTCAATATAGTGTTTAATTATTAAGTCACATCACCAGTTGACGAAGACTTGGTAGCAATATGATCATCTAAAAATAAACTTTAAAAAAAAAGACATTTCGGGTCGGGTCGCTAATGAACTTCGGTCGTCCTTTAAACCGCTTCGTAAAAACCAAAACCAAGACAATTTACATATATTTATTGGCACATATATCAATTTGCATGTGAAAATACACATAATGTATATGTCATGAACCAATGGACTTATTGTAATTTCTGAATTATTTGCGATTCTCACTTTTTTCATTACGTTTTTTTTGGTATCTTTAATCGAATGTTTATGACAGATAGCCAATAAAAGCGAACGACAAATGAGACGAAATCCATGGTATTGGCTGAGGGTTTGACACTTCTGTGCTTTTTAATCAAACCGATAAAACTTTCTCTTAATAAGCAATCTTGATAACACTTTCTAATCACCCGAGAACTTGTCCTCTTTATCATATTGAGCAAGCCAATAATCCATATCAAAAAAGATTTATCAAGATCACTTATCGCAAACACTCTGCAAGTTTGTAGACCTGCAAATTATTCAAGTTAACTAGACAGCATTATCACGCGAACGCCACTTAAGTTCATGATCGTAAATGCCCCATGTTTTTTTTTTTTGTATTTATGAAGAGTCTTGTTATGTTTTATTTGACACTTTTATTCTATGAATCTCTCAAAGCTTTCAAGAACTCGTGGGCTGATTTATATTATTCAACTATTTATTACCCGCTAGATCCATATACACAGACAAATTGGATATATTGTTTGCAACTTAATTGAAACCGTTTGTGTTTTGACAACACCCAAATTGACAAATAGAGACACCCTCTTCACACTATAATTATGCTCTTAGTAAGTCCAACGACTCTGAAACGCATCCATTCATCAAATCGCAGAGTGAATGAAATTGGACCCCATCGTATTGTGACTTGGAAATAAACTTGATGAATGGTCACAAATACCTATATCGCAGACACACCATTCTTACAAAAGAATTACGTTATTTTGCATCATACACGTTCCATATTAAGATATTCGTCAATCTGCTAAGCTTTATGTGCTTACACAAATTGTACTACAATAAGCTATTACATGAAAAGCCTGAGGAAAACTCGCACAAAACCTCATCATGACCTCTTGCTGATCTCATATGAGCTACTTTTAGGCCAACATTAGCTACTGATGAGGTTTTGAGCAAACGAATCCCTCTATAATATTTACCTTACACTGGTGTCGAAACTGCCGCTGATCACAAAACCCCTCTTTTCACACAGCGCCACACATCGGATGGAACCGGCATGACCCGTTATCACAGGGTCCACCTGGTGGCAGGTTTCCGTGTCCACGAGGCGCACCTTCCGGTCATGTGACCCCAGGCTGATCAGTCGACCTCCGTCGGTGTGGACTACGCGTTGCGAGTCGGCCCTAGAGAGATAAAAAATATGGTGCATTTATTAATTAAGGGGTTACGCGGAGAACTCAACATATTTTAAAACTGAACGAAATGTTCGGTAAGCAGTCGCTGGATATCAGAACATAGGCATTGAATATTTCGAAAGTGTTCAACAAACAAAGTACCGGTAGGCATTTATACATTTATAAATTATGATAACTGCCAACCGTAATGATTGTCGATAAAATTTATTGGGTGCAAGACATTTTTTCAATTAATTCAGTTTAGTAAGTATGTCAATTACACAAAAGCGGCTGAAGTAATGTTAGAACACTGATATAGACCCCATCAGTCAATAATGGTGCTGAGACTTCATAAAAGCATTCACAACTGATAAAGACTTATAAATATTACAAATATTACTTCCTATATTATAAACCCTTTTAAACGATTATTGCAACGACAATCGTTTCTTTCTGAAAGAAGTTGCCCCACACGTCTGGTGAATAGGTAAATTACTAATGATATGGATTTATTTTTATCAAGATTACGGATTACAACCCATTACAATTTGCTTTATCGATAAAAGTATGAATATGATCTATTATATCATTTGTTGGTAACGTGTTTGCGGTGGGTTTCAAAGGACTCCATGTACTTTATAAGCACTTAATTGCTGTACAAATGTATATTATAAAGGTCTAGCATGACCGCCACGGCTTTTTTAAAACTAAATTTAAGGGTGTGGACAAGAATATTCAGGCTAAACCAAATTGCTAACGCAGTTTGCTTCACTCGCCGTTTTTACAATAACTTTGAGGGTGTGTAATAACGAGACTCAACAAATTAAAACGTTGTTCAAATTGCAATTTAACCAAGTTGGCGGAATGACAACTATATGTTGTTTTTTTTTTCCATAGACATATCATTTGTACTGTTCAAATTTAATAATTATTTTAGCATGCGTACTTTCAATAGGAAAGAACATTGGCAGAGGAAAAGGAAATATGATGGTTACTTCAGAAAATAGGCCTGTATATGATAATGTGTATGCATGAAAAAGCCTGTAACCAATTTGTGAATCGTTACAGCATTAACGCCCGATTTTCATATAGAATGGCTCGCAAAATATAAGCGTGTTTAGTAAAACATGAACCCATCAATAGGTCGTCTATATTTACCATGAAACTAGATCGCTCTAAATACACAAACTCCAAAACGATTCCATTATTTATCTCGTCCAGATCATGACATTTCACTGTTTACTCGGGCTCATGACACAAATCATTAAGTCGTTCCATGTAAACGACAAAAATTGCCCGATGGCAAAAAGAAAATCAACTGGCAGGGGTGGAAATTAACGGTAGCCCGGTAGCCCGAGGCTACTGGATTTTGCTTCGGGCTACTGGATTTCAAAAAGTGGTAGCCCGACGGGCTACTGGATTTAAAACAAGTTTATATACTCAAAAAAATATACATATAATAATTTCGTTTAAGTAACTATTGCTTATATTGTAATAATTTTCCAAATATTTCGCTCGCGCCTACGGCGCTCAGATTTGACTTACTGACATGTATATTATGATTTGAAACCTAAAGTACCCGTTTCGTTTAGGCAAGTGTTAATCTTGGTTAAGAGAAAACAAATACAGTGAAAATAAGGGATTTTTGAAACAGGCTGTCATTGGTATAAGTTACCAGAGTACCTGTCAGAAAAATGTTATGACATATCTTCGACCTCGTTGAATGAGTACCTAAGAGTCCTTAAGCGTTTTTATGTAATAACTTGTTACGTGGCTCGTGAAACATTTAGGTAAAAGACATGATTTGAAACTATTAAATTAAGACATTTATAAATTAGTATATCTTTAAATTTGAACGTGTTTTGTACACGAATACTAACTATAATGTAAGACACATTTGACCATGCGTATTTAGAATATTACACGTGTAAAGTAAATCATAGAAAATCGAGGAAAAAAAAAAAGAAATTTAAAACTGATTTCGATTGTCACCCTTACATTTTCGGGCTACTGAATTTCCCGTCGGGCTACTGGATTTTACAACCTGGTAGCCCGGCGGGCTATTGGCCCAAAAAGTTAATTTCCACCCCTGAACTGGCTTTTTTGGAGGAATACAAACACGGAATGAATGGGGAATAAGCAACAACATTAAGCTATTTTCGGCGAAAAATCGACAAAAGTTTATAAATCATTATTTTCCGTTAACCAGTGAGTAAATTAATATAAAGAATATGTTTTGGAGATTCGTTTAATATAAGTACTCATAGTAACCCTTGATTAAACAGGTAACAAATGCATGGAAAACAGGAAAACATATTCTAAATAGTCGGAAGTGACAGCAAATTGTTACAGCATTTTTGGTTCATTTAAACTTGTCGGGAAACGACCCAATCCTCAATAATTGTTTACAATAACATTCGTATATGTATGTGGTACGATCAAAGAATATATAAGGCTACAATAAAGGTTCTGACACAAATAAGGAATTTTAGTACTGGAGCCCAAATATTTTTTGCAATATTTTGTCTCATATATAATGTTTATACTATATAGTTCTATAACACAAGAAACGTAAGATCTTAACTCAGAATTACTCATGCAAACGAATATCCCACTCGAACCTACAAAAGGTAATTATCATTCTGAATCCTTCAGGCCAAACAATGTCATTGAGCAAAATCAGACAGAACTCTCGTGCTGGGTGCCGCATGACTTTTAATGAATTGAGTGCATATCGATAAGGACCTATCGATAACGTTGTTTTGTTGCGAACAGTAAGAGCTATGGATTAAAAGAGCCGGATTTAGATCCAGATATAAAGGGCAGTGGACTCCAGAATACTTAGCAAGGGCAAGGGTTCGAAAAAGCCTGATTTGCAGTTGGGATCCAGAGAAAAGAAGCTTAATCACTTTTTAGCTTTGCGACAAGAGCCAATGAATTAAGACAACGCCTAAACAACTAAAGAAACCAATTTGAAAATACACATATAATTAAAGATATAATTTTGATAAAGATAAATGGTAAGAAACGTATTGTGATCTGTGTATGGTCTCGAATAAACACGATGTAAATTCCCATTTACAAATTGAGGATAACCGTAAATTCAAAAAAAAAAAAACTATTCTATGTAATTTTAGTCTCAAGTTATCGGCTCAAATAAAGTTTGTTCTCTGGAGACACATCCTGTGTATTCTATACAAGCCATTAACTATTCATTGCCACGTTTCACGGATCAAAGTCTTATTGTTGCGGATGCTCTATTTATGGATATAGATTGACTGGCTTTTATATGGTCAATATATGGACACTTGGTGTTCCATTCATATAGGGCTTAGGATAATTGTCATTCCCCGTTGTCATTACAAGCACACGATCAAACAACGGATTTAGTTTCGTGTGGTGAAACAATCTATAAATGAGCAATCTTGTAATCTCATATGGCTTATCAGAATACTCAGATTGCTCTTTTGTATATGTGATATTTTTTTCTATAATTTGGACTTTCAGTGCTGAATTGAATATGATCATATCAAAATATTTTAACCTTATCTCCAATCAAAATTATTTTACCAAAACTAATTTGACATTTAAAAGAAGAACTTATATTATATTTTTCTTACTAATTAGCAGTGATATAAAGGCGGGAAATTAACTGAAATTATCGAGCTAAATAGAATAATATCCAATCAAAATAGCGAGTTGAACACTGAAATGCACTAGATAATTTATTTTTCAGTCAATTATAGTCCAAATAAGATCAAATAAACCGGATCAACTTCCTCAAGGATATTTATCATTCAATAGATAAAGAATAATAATTTCAATGGCCAATCTATAGAAACGTTCAGAGAAAAGCCTATGCTCAATATTATTGATATTCAGTTACGCGTTCATATTTCATAATATTGGGATCATATTTCCTTTATAAGAGACTTTAGGAACAAATATTCCAACATAAATCTAGTATAAAATTTGATGTTAGATATATGATTAAGTGCGTGGCCAGACGGGGAGCGTCGTGGAGCGTCAGCGTTATTGGTCTTATATGTTCTGTGTGGGACATAGCCAATTTTTCAATAACGCTCCGAACTAGATGGCCACACGGCAAGCGGCATGTACAAGATCATATGTGTTTGACATCTTATGAGGACTTGAGAAAGGTTTAAAATAGATTGAAAGAACGCACTGGTGTCGCGATAATCAAATTATTAGAGACATTTGTTTGCTGTAAGTTTCCTAACAAATACTCCACACTCCTCGTGGGTCTATCAAATTATGTACCTAAGACATTTGAAATGTCCTAACTTTATTTATTAAATACGATTTCTAAGTCCAGGTAACGATCGTTGACGCTCCCCGTCTGGCCACCCCGAAACGCTCGACGCTCCCCGTCTGGCCACGCACTAAAACTATTTTCATGCCTTTCTCCAAAAAAAATATCATGTTAAGTGTCATTGAGAATTGTTTAATAAACCTTTTGCTCATGACAGTCCAAGCGATATTTTGAAATTCCCTAGCTATATACACCATGGAAGACAATTTTATTGTAAATATTTAAAACTTATAATTTAAGATAAGTTCGCCCCATCGTTCCCCATAGATCTATACTTCTTTTACCATACTTACTCATCAATCAGCATCAACATAATATTGGGATCATATTTTAATATATAAGAGAATAAGGGAACTATTATTCCACCAAAAAAACTATTTTCATGCCTTTCTCCACATCATATTTAGCCTTATTAAACATTTTTAACTACCCCGGTAGCCTTTTGCTCATGACAATCCAAGCGATATTCCATAGCTATATACACCATGGAAGACAATTTTATTGTAAATATTTAAAACTTATAATTTAAGATAAGTTCGCCCCATCGTTCCCCATAGATCTATACTTCTTTTACCATACTTACTCATCAATCAGCATCAACATAATATTGGGATCATATTTTAATATATAAGAGAATAAGGGAACTATTATTCCACCAAAAAAACTATTTTCATGCCTTTCTCCACATCATATTTAGCATTATTAAACATTTTTAACTACCCCGGTAGCCTTTTGCTCATGACAATCCAAGCGATGTTCCATAGCTATATACACCATGGAAGACAATTTTATTGTAAATATTTAAAACTTATAATTTAAGATAAGTTCGCCCATCGTTCCCAATATGTCTATACCTCTTGTAGCATACTTACTCATCAATCAGTACCATCACGTTATACGCGCCACAGTACACATTGCGTTCCTCCATAATGATCTTCCTCGTCTCAAATCCACTATATGCGGTATCAAAACTGATCTCGCTCTTAAACGTCGTCTCCACGCTCTGTTCGCCTGTACGCTTGGCCGCCCACGAATTGGATTCGATGTTCGGAACGGCCACGTCGATGTCTTTGGCGTATAGGGGGTTGCAACCGTGCGCCGAGGCTCCCTGAAAAACGTTTATATTAGGGGAATAAACGTATGCCACGTGGTATCAAAAAGACAGTAAGTCAAATATTTGCTTAGCTAGAACAATTCACTTTGATCGTTCTTGGAGGAAGATCGTTTTTTTTCAGTTCAAATAAGATCATGAGTCGCATTCAACGTTGGGCACGACCAGGTCGATGTACTTGACGTACAACGGGTTGCAGCCGTGGGCCGAGGCTCCTCAGTAGGGGAAAAATGAGTCATGTGTGGTGGTTTAGAATGAAACGAAAAAAAGGTATATGGTATGAGAATATACGTATATCACATGGTTTCAATGAAGATAGTTAATCAAATATCTGCCTAGCTATCTAGAACATTTCACTTTGATAGTTTTTGCAGGTAGATGTGTTTTTTTTCAGTTTTATATTCACTTATTGAATATCGATCAAACTTTTACGATCAAGGTCATACTACAATGTCATGTGATAAATAATGCAATTCGCAACACCATATTCTTTCAATTATGAAATCGAAGAGGGCCATAGCGGAAATAAGGTTCTTATCTTGAATATGTATTTCAATCAGACGAGTTATCCGATTTCAGAAAGAATGGGTCAAATGAATTATTTAGAAGTAGGCCCTAGTTCTTTTGGATATGCCATAATTGCTTGAACAACGAAAAGGTGTTTGCCTGCATTTTCAAACAATATAAATGATGACATAGAATAGTCTAATTAATACTATTTATATTATATGTGGAATTTTATGCGAATGTGAACTAAATAGATTCTACGGCTTCCATTTAACCTGTCCATATTATATACAACTTAACAGTTTTACAGTTTACTGATTTACATGGTTTGTTTTACCGGTACGTTAGCTTATATTGCTTGAACTATTACATATTACCAAACATATAACTAAACAATACAATGTATATATGTTACCGTCAATCTGTGAAAACCGCGTATGTCTACATATGCTGAATTGTTTAGGCAATGTCGACATACGCTGGTTCAATCAGCGTATGTCGACATAATCTGAAATTTTTCAGGCAATGTTGACATACGCTGAAAAAAGG
>LQRL01121422.1:19550-33629 GCA_001703475.1 Hydroides elegans
TGACTAACTTGAAGGCATACAATTCTTTATAAAATCCATTCAGATTTTAAATATATATGAAATTTGATTTTAAATATTATTTCTTATGTTTTAGATTGTTTGATGTTCGAATCTTTAAGTAACCCAAGTGAATAACAAGTTTGATTTTCATTTCAAATTTAATCATCATTGTTTTGAGTCGATATTATATTCCGATTTAAACATTTGTTATACATATTGCGAGTATGATTTGTAAATAAATAAAACACAAATGTATTATTTTTTGTCTTTTAGCAAATAAACTTGTATTAACTAAACTTTTCACTTCCCTAATCCTATTATTAGGCTTTGATTATACCACAAATAACATTAATCCATTGTTTGAGCTCAACTCATAAAATAACACACTGAAACATAAACCATAACTATTATATTCCTAAACACAATTAGGGCATTGCTCATTGTTTATTGGTCAGATTATCATCGAGAACCATTTTAGTCAATCTGTGTAATTTTTGGAGCCTTTTTTCAGCGTATGTCAACATTGCCTGAAAAATTTCAGATTATGTCGACATACGCTGCTTGAACCAGCGTATGTCGACATTGCCTAAAAAATTCAGCGTATGTAGACATACGCGGTTTACACAGATTGACGGTAACATATATATTACTGTGCATGTTACTTGATAATAGATCTATTTAGAATATGATGCGATCTCCCATCAGTAAACCTTTGTTATTCATGATTTCATCGCAATCTTTTTTGTGGGTTTATTGTTATCACCGCTAAAATGCATAATGATGTTGCCGTCTGCAATTATCTTTATAATCACTCATAACAGCTCAAGTTAATCACCCCAATTAAAGAATGTTAGATTTTCTAGAACTTAAGCTTGCTTTGATAACAAAATCATTCGGATGAGAAACGTGGATTAGAGATACTCGAAATGTTACAGCGAAGCGATAAATAAATCAATGATCACAAGAATGCATGATCAAGAATCTTGAAGTATCGAAAAACAAACATATTCAAGAGGGTAGAACCGTATCAAGTGTTAGAATCGATCAAAATTATGGCGATCGTTATATTATTGTTGATGATGGATGTCAGATGATTTATATTAATCACGAGCGTCGAGATACAGATACTAAGATCTTTATCGTGTCATATCCAGATAAAAATGTCAAACTTGAAACATTAAGCGTGAAAATGGCTTAAAACACTTATTATTTGTAAGTGATTATATACTTGTTTTTATATAATCATTTTATGGCAATATTCTTAAATAAAAATAATCTACATAAACGCATTGACTACAACAAATCTATAAAATTCGTTTAGATAAACAGGTAGTTCATCCAAACTTTATTTTTGCCGATTTGTATTGTTTGATAACAATCATGTCTATGAAAATGTTACAATAATATGATATAATTATAGGAAAGTTTAATATGACAAAAAATATCGAGAAAAAAAGTCAAAATATCGAGTTCTACTATTTCATAAAGCAGCATATTTCGAAAATGTTTAGTCGACAAACCAGGTATAACTTCAATGTGTTGTTTTTTATGAAAATATTAAAATTACATTCAACCATTAATGTTTTTCGGGATCGAAGTGGGCAGATAGATGGAAAGATGGAAAGGCGCCTCTTATCCACTTCTCCATATTTCATGGGGAATACTACCATATGTTTCATACAGCCATTTCGATTTTTAATACACATGCTCAAGCTCGAACCTATTTCTTTTCGTCTCATAGGAAATAATATCAAATGTAAAATAGAATTCTAATGCCATTGTCCTTATTTGAATATTTTAAACTGACCTGCATGAGCATGACTTCTTCTTGTAAATGCTGGTTGATGTAGTATTCCTTATGTACTTCTTCTGCCACATAACGCCAGTTCTTACTAACACACACACAGTTAAACAGAGACACTTGGTCAAGCATGCCGAGAATGCATTTTGAGATGTGTATCGGTAAATAACGAATGAAATCCTTATGCTTTGCCACTCCCGAGTAGGCTTTCGATGAGCCGGGGACGACCAGACAAGTCGGATCAATCTCTCCAAACATGGCATCCTCACCGAAGAGTTCATCTCCGCTATCATCGTTAATGATCTCATCCTCATAGTTCGTAAACGCACTAGGTGGCGCTGGGGTAAAATCGGTCCTTATTTGGTCACCGTTGGTAGATGCAAATTCGTCGTATTGTTCAAAAGGGTTGCGAGGTGGAACGGAATATTCTGGGTTGGCACTTGTGAGGAGATCCAATTCCGACCTGGTGTCAGACTCATAGGAATGGATGGTATCCGCTACTGACTGGTTTTCGTATTCATCTGCAATGCACATTGAAGACAAATATATTACATGAAAACAAGAACGAACAGAGGACTATGATAAACCTATATGCATAACAAGTTTGATAGGACTTCATATATGATAAAACTATTACAAACATTTGGAGCGGATATCATGCTTGTTTTACAAATTCCTATCGAAAAGGAAGTATATAAATGACAAATACACTAGAAAGAAATAATCAAAAATGAATTTATTATCATTATTCAACATTTTACAAAATTCAATCGATAAAATGCATCATAATTATCATACCATAAGGCATAAATGCTGCTTCTTCTGACGTGAGAAGAGTTCTAGCCTGTATGCCGATCGAATGTAGTAAATGTTGCTCGCACTCTTGAAGCATAGTAACAATAAAATTTGATTTAGTCCAGTAGCTGGAAGACTGAAACCAGTCCCATGTTTCAGCGATATTTTTCTCCAGCTCCACAACGTTCAGAGCTCTATCATTGCTCATAGTAGCCGAATCCGTGGCCAGACTTGGTTTTGACCGGGAGCGTGCATACATGAAGTCTTTGCATAGCATCGGCTGTAATAAATTGACCACATATCTGACTAGGTCTACACTGTGAAGTCGACGTAATAGTCCTAACATAAATCGTCGTTTCGCTTGATCTCCCGCTCGACACAGCCAAGCTTTCACAGGAGTTATCTTCATTTGAAATAAACAACCTTCACACTTTCCACATATCTTTTTGTCGGTACCAGTGCATCGCAACCCTTGAGCCTTTCCAAGATTGAATACAAATGATTCAACCTGGGGGCTTGGGTGCTTCATATCACTGCTGTCGAAACTGGCTTCCGGCATGTTGGCCTTGTGTTCTAGCAGAAACTGCAATTTATCTTCATCTGAAAAAAAGAACAACGATTTATTAATGAACCAGTATCTGGTAACGCACAAAAATTAATTTATCCAATCAGTTTCATGAGATATGTTGAGGAAGCGGAATCAATATGTTTCAAACATCTTATTTTAAAGGAATTTCCTAAATTTAGTGTCAATGGGCGAATTTAGCTTTCCGGGATAGGAAGTGAAACCCGTTACGATTCTGCAAATCAGTGTCAGAGCACACATCTTTATATGTAGAGAAACAATAATATTAGAAACTATTAGCTAAGGAAACAGCTATATACTACTATATGAATATAGAGTCGTCATTTGAACAATGTTGGTATTGTTTTATATGACATATATTATAGTTGTAACTAGTTGACCATCGTTATATGCAGATCAAACTGAAAACGAATACTATAGAAACTACTATCTCAGAGGTGCACCTTGATAGTACTATATTAGTATATATGAGGAAGCCGTCCTTTGGACTATGCTGATGTTGTTTAAGATGATACTCCTTGGCATTCCTAAACTGCTCAAATTATCTGTAATGAGAATTCTGAGCATTTTAGAGTCCTGTTTTTTATCATGCACGACTAAGCTATTGTCAGGGGTGCTCGCAATATGAACTGGTCACACTATTCGTGCTGTCATTTTTTTTTTAATAACGAAGGAAGCCATGTGGAATTTTACTATGTACAAACGAGACAAATTGAAATACAGATTGTGTATCAAAATATTTTGAAATACCATGGTCATATTTTTTATATAACATACTATATATTAGTATCACATATATTTCATTCCAATTCAAACCCCGTCGCAACATAAACAATAATATGAGAGACATTACGCTTAAGATTCGTGACATTTGTAAATAGCGTGTCATTTGCTCCTTTGTATCGTGCACAAATTTTATTTCATAGATAACATATTTATTTACAGTTACGAGTAGCTAAGGACTCTACTATATAAAAAGCACACTTTTTCTATGATTTTTTTTTTTTAATTTGACATTTAAAAATCAGCGCTCACAAAGTGACCAGTTCAGTACGAAATTCATGTGTTTCAATTACGACTTCGAAATTATATCCATTCAATAGCTATGAGTATTACAAGCTATATGCTGGTTGTATAAAAAGCCAATCATACTTATTTGTCGTTACCACTTATTAGCCTGAATACACATACATTGAATATCAAACGGTGCCACTTCTCATGGGCACTGCCATTTTAGCTTCGTAGTTGCTATGGTTCCATTAAAGAACACGACCTAATGTTAAAGTGACAATTTAACGTACTGTTTTAATGTGTCATCAAGCAATTGATATGGTTCAGTTTGAATATTATTGTATGATTGATTTTCATGTGTATAACACCATTCAAATATCCTCATTTAAGGTGTAAACGAACATTTTCGTTTCGCCGAATCCGGACCGATTTGCTGTCTAAACCGGATGTTGTTTTATGAGTGTCTCTGCAGTCCGGTAAATCACAGTTTGAAAAGTGTACTGGAGGTATACATCGAAAATATAATATAAAATATCTAACTTTTTTGGTTAGGGTTAGGCACTAATTCACTAAAAATATATCATTAAGGAATGTTATTAAAGAATGTTAACTAAAAGATCCTTCCATATAGGAACCATCCCTCCAACCCCCACCCTAACACACATACCAGGATATTTTGACTTATAAATTCTTGAAAAATGATAATAGAGAGTTAGGGCAAAAAATGTTATTCCGGGATGATGGTGTTTTGACTATTGTATTTTAATCATTACCAAATTTATAAAAACCTTAATCTGCTTTACTCGTTGAAATTATGTTGCCAAGCATTTGGAAAATGATAAAGTTGTATAGACTAATGATTTGCAATAAGATTTTTTATATTTTAAAGCATTTTAATCGGTTGAATTTATTGGGTTGTTATTAAAATCTACATATCAAAACACCGTCATCCCGGAATTACATTTGTTGCCCAAACTCTCTATTATGGTGTGTAAAATTACTATATAAAACACCAAGTAAAAAAACTTTACTTGAAGTATAGTATACTTCACATATACTCTTCAAACTGTGATTTACTGGACTGCTGTGCAGCACCCTAAATCACAGTTTGAAAAGTATATGTCAAGTATACTATACTTCAAGTAAAGTTTGTTTTACATGATGTTTTATATAGTAATTTTACATACCATAATATCATTTTTCAAGAATCTATAAGTCAAAATATCCTAGTATGGGTGTTAGGGTGAGGGTTGGCGGGAGGATCATTCTAAATGATTTTTTTAGTTAAGATTCTTTAATAACATTCTTTAATAAAGGTTATTTAGTGAATTAGTGCCTAACCCTAACAGAAAAAGATAGATATTTTATATTATATTTTCGATGTATACCTCCAGTACACTCTTCAAACTGTGATTTAGGGTGCTGCGGATAACACTTTAGATCAGCTACAATAGAAAAAATAGTAATAATGATCGGTTTTATATAACGATTTTTCATTATACAAATTGTATTTTCATATTGCGCCTGTAATGACTACATATATGCGCTTTTCAAAGTGTACACCTTAAGCAAAATAGTGGGTTTTAAGACGTTATTTGAACAGCGGTAATGACTTAATGTTTCTCAATTAATGTAGTAGATCGTTCCAGATTCTTGGCCCGGCCCTTCTAAATGCACGGGTGTCCAAAGTCTTATGATTTAAACAGTGTATGACTAGAAACGATTCTGACGACGATCAAATGTTTCTTGATTTTGTCTAGGATTTGAGTAGCTCTTTCAGATAGACTGGAGCATTTCCATACACGCATTTATGAATGATGGGGGCTATTTTGTATTGAATGCGATATTGCACGGGCAACCAATGTAGTTTTTTTTCAAGATGGAGGTTATTGATTCCTTTGGCTTGGAAGCTTGGAAGCCCTATACTTAAGCCACATACTTTATTTAATTATCATTTTATTAATATATATTACATTTTCAAAAAAAATCCGATTAGTTAAAACATGTTAAGCTCAAGTTTAATTGACCAATACTTAACCATACTTATTTCCTATACATGACAGTTTAGACTGCCTGTTTCTTGTACCTTGTTTGCTCAACCGAATTCTTATCGCATTTATACACAATAGGATCATGAGCATCGTACGCATTTCCCTAAACTAAGAAGTTGGAAATCCTAAACATAGGGTTAAGTAGCAAAATGTAGCTTTTATAATTGTTTGTTATTGAAAATTCCAATGAGAGGATCTTATTTAAAATGATAGGCTATTAAATATATATTCACCGTATTCTTTCTCTTACAGTGCCGAGATTACCAGTAGATCAAATCCTTTAGATGATGGCAAAACTCCCTAAACTTCTATGTAATAGTTTATATTCAACATTTGATTAAAATGGCAACCTATTCAATTTCTAATAGTGTTTGAGCAATGTGCCCATGCTAGGATTTATTTAAAATAATTAGACTTCATCATGTTATGTTTACAACAGTACATATTAAACTGTTCTGTCAAAATGTTTTGTTACAAAAGAGCACTCTAAACTTTAATATATCAATCTATATTTAACATAGGGTTAAATAACCAAATATTATTTTTATATAATTTTATAGCAATGTTTCAAAGATAAGACTTAATTTAAAATTGTATTAAATGAAACTTCATATTGTTATGTTTCTAATGGCACCAAGTTTACTAGTAACATGAGGCTGAATGGCAAATCTAATTGCAATTGAAGAATTATAAATAAAGTTATAAAATTATAAATAAAAGGCAATTTGATTTTACTGTATAGATCATTCGTAATCACCCACATTGATGGCATGGGACTGGGGTCAGCTGTACTTCATTAATCACATGTGACCAGGCCAGACCAGGTAATAAAAATAATATGTACTGTCTAACCTGACGTGTATAACAACATAATTTTAAACAGTTATACTTATTTTAAAGTGTTTTAGCATCTTGTACCTGAGTCGCATTGTTTGCACTGGTAACTTATATGTAGTTATATAAACGCCATAAAAATGTAGAAAAACAATTGAAAAGTGGAATCTATTTTGTTAAATGATGCATTTAGAACAGGCTTTAGCGGTTGATTGACCAGCACAATTGAACTTCATAGGTATCATAATACTATAAGTATTCTGAGGGTAGATGTGTTCCGGTGCGTAACCACAATTTGTTATATAAAGCTTTATAACATCAGTGAAAAGCTTCTGTTAAACATGCGCTATAGGAAGCTTAAGCTGAATTAAAGTTAGCGGACGTTAGAAATTTAAGCTTGTTTTCATTTATAAATAGTAAAATGTCAGTAAAGAATAGACGTGTTCATGTATGGAGCAAACATTTGTAGTTTATTCTTTGGTCTCAATTTAGGTTTTAGATATAAGGTATTATATGTGAAAATATATTCGCTTTTCATTGATTGACGCGAGGCCATATAATTCGCGTGTTGTTAGCTTAATTGTTATCATCTAGTCAGATTTCTCTGTTTATAATTGTATTAATTTTAATACTGAAACCTATTTGTCATGATGTCTTAGTGGTACAAAAAATTGTGATTTATTATATGATTCATGCATTTGCAGGGAAACCATAGGACTCTTCCTTCCTGCAGGTTGTCCGTGGACATCGCCTAGCCATTTGTCTACGACAATGAAAGTAGACTGCATGAGTTCAACAATGTCTGATATAGTTTCGTCGCGCGTTTCCAAGCGCGTGAGTGATGCCGCGCGTGTCTCAGCGTGCAGGCGGCGAGAGTGGTGTCGCAGGAACAGTTGTTAAAACTTCTCGCATTCAATATTTATTCATATATAGTGTATTTTTCAAGCTTTATAGTCTTTTCATGTTATAATCGTTTTCAATGGATATGTAAGTTTTGAAATCGAAATCAAACAACCAAATATGTACGCTAAAGTTCGCACAATATATCCTAGATGGTCGATTTTTAATCAAAATAATAATGTTTCTTTTTCAAAACTGTCAGTTCTATCAGATATCTGGATACTCGGCGTTTCATTGGGGCAACCGGTTGTCTATCTATTTTTCGAACTTATCTTACGAAAGTGAGTCGCGCAAGCGATTTGTTTGTTGCAAATAGATATTTGCATATGCTAAAACTTTTGGAATGTCTTAAGTCCTGTCGATGACATTGAAAGTTCTGGGGTTCATAATTTGCATATATTTTTTTAAGATTCAACTGAAATGTCACCTTAATAACTAACAAAATAATAAAACTTAAACGCACGCTTGAAATCAAACCAAATTTCGCAAGAAAATGTTATAAGTTAATTTAATATAAACTGTCATGTAGATATTGATGATAGGGACTCTATAATACGGACGATTTTGGGGCCTATACTAATTGCGATCATCATTTTCCACAGGGCCTTCCTCCATACCGTATCAAAGATAGCCATGAAGTCAACGAAGTTAAAGTGTAGTTGGACGCGATGTTTTTGGGCTTTCTCTATGACCTGTCTAACTATGAATATGGCGTCTAATGTGCCTTGTCCGGGTCTGAAGTCAAATTGGCTCTCACCAGTTGCCTTCCCCGTCTTTCGCTTCATCCGATTGAGCAGGAGTGAGTTGGCTCTGTAATTGCCCGGAGTTTATCGCCCTTCTTATGTATGGGGGTGACTAGCATACGTGCCCAGTCTTTCGGAGTCTTCTCATGTACCCAGATTGCGTTGGATATCTTATGGGGTATTTCTGTCATGGGCTTTCCAACCGCTTTGAGGGTCTCGTCTGTGATACTATCGATGCCGGGGCCTTCCGGTTCTTCATTTTCGTGACGGCCTGCTCGATTTCCTCTAGGTAAATGGGCGGGAGGTCGTCTGCTTCCTCTGGGGGCCGGAAATTTCGTCTATTGTGGTGGGCTGGTGGGGGAACGCGGTAATGAATATTCAGCATTTCAGGACCTCTATTGTGTCTGTGTGGGTGTTTCCTTGTTTGTCTTTAACGGCGCTCATTGGTTTCCTCGGTTTTTCCTCGAGTTCCCTAACTGTTCGGAAGAGGTTGTTGTTGTTGTTATGTTTATGGTCTAGCTCTAGTTTTTTGATTTTGTATTCTAATGTTTTTTGCTTTTGGGATTTCACCGCCGCTTTCACAACTTTATTTGCTGCTTTATAAAGAGTTCTTTTCTTTGCGCTGAGAGGGTTGGATGCCATTTCAATCCTGGTACGACGTCTTTGTTTGCAGGCCTCCTCTATACTTCGTGGCAGGCCCTCTACTTCCTTTCTTCTTTTAAAGCCGACCGTTCTCCCTGTAGTGCAGCCTTTTGCCTCTTTGAAGCCGTCAAACATGGTTTCTACATCTTTGGGGTCCAGGTCGAGCAGCGGAGCGAACGCTTCCCCTAGCTTCACTTCGAAGGCGCTTACTAGATCGTTCATTCCCGTAAGTTTTTCCACGTCATATCGTCTTGGCACTGCTTTTGTTGGTCTGGGCTTTTTGAGTTGGAGTTGAAAATGGGCCAGCACGGGGAAATGGTCAGAGCCTATTTCAGCTATATGGTATATCCTGCTCATTTTTTACCATGTGTCTTTATTTGCTTTGGATGAGGATGTAGTCTATTTGGTTTATATTTTTGCCATTGGGGGATATCCATGTTACACGTCTTTTCTCGGGGTGTCGGTAGTAGGTATGGCTGATAGCAAGGTCGTTTATTGCACAGAACTGTAGCAATTGCATGCCCCTATCGTTTGCCTCGCCTTGTCCTTAGCGGCCAGCTGCCTTTTGCCAAACATTTGCCAGAATTCTTCTGCGACATCTTCGCTATAGCTAGAGTCTGGCGCATAAACTTTAAATATCGTTATGGGGCCTTCGACCGTGTCGAAGGTGGGTGGCACTTAGGAGACGTTCGCTGTGACATTCGTACGACATCATCAGTTTTGAGAGCTGCTTTTTGACTATTATAGCGACACCTTGTCGCTTTATGCCATCTTTCCTGCATGAATGGATAATAGTGAAGTTGTCTTGTTCGAATGCTTCTGTGAGTATATTATTCCAGTGGGTTTCCGAAATGCCTAATAGGTCAATTTTGAATTTGGATATTTCATTTAGTAGAATTCCTAGGTTTACATCCGTATTAAAATTAAGGTTTTTTTTACCGGAATATTCTTAGCACCCTCTTTGCCCGGGACTGAGGGCCTTTTTTGTGGTGTGCTGTCATGGAGAGTTATTAAACATTTATGGTTCTTGGGCACTTGCTAAAGGACATCCCAAGAGAGGCAATACGTTATGCGGGCAATACGTTTTTGCTGGATCCGAGGGCATGGGATAGAACGGACCGAAGGCGAAGCCTAAGGTCCGTCCGACCCCGCGCTCAAGGGTCAACAATCAACGTATTGCCCTTTAAACATGAAGTATTATTTTTATTACATGCCTTTCTGATGATTTTATATAAATAAAATAAAATAAAAGTTACCTTATACTCGTTTACATACCCTGCCACACCCTCTGTTGCAAATAGAATGGCCGAGGGCTGGTTCGGCATTTTACTACCCATGCAGTTTCCTCATAATATATTTTTAAAATGTGATCAGGTATGTAATAACGACATTTTTTATTTTAATTACTTACCAATCATAACTTTAAACTGTAGCATCCTATTTTATCTGTGATCATTTTATTTACGAAAATTTCGCAGGCTGTATAGTCAGTCGGTTCTTTTTTCAAACATACCCAGTTTCTTGTCTGACACTTTTCAAAAAGTTGAGAAAAAAGACCCTGTAATATTTGTATTGATTCATCGAATCAATCGTTTACATACCCTGCCACACCCTCTGTTGCAAATAGAATGGCCGAGGGCTGGTTCGGCATTTTACTACCCAGGCAGTTTCCTCATAATATCTTTATAAGATATGATCAGGTATGTAATAACGACATTTTTTATTTTGATAACTTACCAATCATAGTAAACTTTAAACTGTAGCATCCTATTTTATCTGTGATCGTTTTATTTACGAAAATTTCGCAGGCTGTATAGTCAGTCGGTTCTTTTTTCAAACACACCAAGTTTCGTGTCTGACACTTTTCAAAAAGTTGAGAAAAATAAACCTGTAATATTTGTATTGATTCATCGAATACAAGCTAAACATGGAGCATTTGAAGTAAAAATGGCAATTCGTTAAACACGAAAAATGCCGTTTTAGAGCATCGTTTAAAACGCCTCGTTGAAAATCACTTTAAGATATTACGTCACTGACATCCTAAAACATCGATCGATATGTTGAGAGGCATTCTGTGTATAAGGAACACTTACTATAAAATGAATATTCAAACGCAATACTTTTGTTTCACTGAGTACCCCAATCAGCTTTTGCAATATAAAGTTGTTGATTTATGAATAATTATACATTAAAGTAAGAGAAAAAAATATCAAACATGAGAAATATTTTATATAATTTATTATTTAAATCTTAAGAGATAAATATCATGCTGTCATTTATAACGTCGTAATTATTTGTAAGAACTATCAATATTAGAGAGTTTGTGCCAATATAAAAATCTTTGTGTTAATAGCTTGGATTTCCCAAATATAACCAATCACATAGTTTGTTACTGGTTTGTTTACGTCATTTTGACGTCATTCTAGCGGATTTCCCAAATTTGCACAAACTCTCTATTGAATAAATTAGTTTCTGTCTAATTAGGAAACGCTTTTATTTTGTTATTTAGAATTGACAAATCGTATTTTATCCATCTTGTTTGTTTTAATGATTGAAAATAATTTCAAAGACTAACAAATTACGATAAATTCGGCAAAAAAGAGAAAAGTTAATGAAAACTGCGTCATTTTTTGATTATGTAGTCTAGCTTTGATGGAAGGAAACCAGTTGTTAATTGACAAAATTGTTGGTAAATAGCATTGTGACGTCAGTGTATGTTTTGGTTTTTGACAAGATGGTTGAGAAAAGAAATCACTAGCATATTTTGTCCATTTACTGACTTGATTCAACCACAATAACTTTGTTTCGAACATTAGAACTAATAAGAACTGAAAATGAAACAATTTTCACTAACATTGACACTATATTGTGTCATATATGCTGTAAATACGGAAATAACAAAACACCATGATTATGAACAGATGATCCATATCATGAAAGATGTTGCTTCGGAATGTCCCGACATCACATATCTTTACAATCTAACAGGGAATGGAATGAAGAATACATCAGTCGAGGGAAGAGAATTAGCTGTTATTGTCATCTCGGATAACCCAGGAGAGCATGAACTATGTAAGAATTTTATATGTTATTTTGTTTCTACCCGTACGCTCGTAAATCATAATGATAAAAATTAGGACCAATACTAAGTCTATTCGATTTTATAGCACTTAAAGTGAACCAAATAATTAAGACAAGTAATGGCATGTTTTAGCGGATGGACATATCGTAATCGTGGTGCAAATCAACAATCGTATATTTGCGGCCTCTACGTATCCTTCAACTTCAAAAATGACTAATCACAAGCTATTTATCTTTCAATGTTTGGAGGAAGTATCTTGGAAGTAAAATTTCTCGTCTAATCACATTGCTTTGATCCTTAATTGTTTTAACTATGGTGTGACGTATACTGGTCTGGAAGAATTCTAGTGATGTCCTCTTGACCATATTCGACTATTTTGATAGTTGTGAAATTGCGAAGAGTACCTGGAAGCTTATTATGCCCCAACCCAAAGGTAGGGTTTTAGATTTGGGTATCTGTCATCGCTTTCTTGTACGGGTAGAACTTTTGAACCGGAGATCAAAGAGACACGGTTAATAGGCCCCCACCGCAAAGTTGGGGGCATATAGAGTTGGGGTGTCCGTCCGTCTGTCATTGCTTTCTTGTACGGGCCAGAACTTTTGAACGGAAGGTCATACAGAGTTGGTTATAGGCTCAAATGAAAGGTCTCGGCGCGTAGATGGGCCTTTTGACAATTTCGGCCAAAATCAACCACGGGAAATGGCAGAATTTGGCAAATATGTCCAAAAACAGCGGTTTTTCGAAATATGAAAAATAAGTATTTGGTTTTTAAACATGATCTTATACGAAATATTCAATACCCCTTCAAATCGAGGGTGGTTGGGGCCTATTCGTGTTTCACAAATACTTCCTTGTATGCTCAAATAAAGATCTTGGCGTGTATATGGCCTTTTTGGCAGTATTGACCCGATTCACCAACGGACGTTGCCCGAATTTTGTCAAAATAGCGGTTTTTTTGCCCCCCAGCCAGCCAATTTGGGTGAATTTGAAATATTTTGGGATATTTATACAGCACTTTGTCCGTTGAATCTTCACACAGTGACGGAATATATATTGTAAATGTGCAACGTCGAGGTTTCAGTTTGATCGAACAAATATTGTCGAAATTGCGGGGGTATGAACTTAGAAGAATTTGAGATGTTTTGGGATATTTGTACAGCACAGAAAGATTACACTATATTGTGACGTTGTGAGGATTTCGTTGTGTTGAAGAATATTATATTATATTATTAAATAAACTTATACAGCGCTTATTCTAACAAAAGCTCTAAGCGCTGAATAAGCACCGTTGAATATGTAATGCAACGGTGTGAAAAAGACACTGTGAGAAAGATATTGTGAGTAAAACGTTTTGAGAAATATATTTCTTTTGCCCTGCTTCTTTTGATCGACAAATATTCGTGATAAATAATGTTTTGCATAAGCTGGGGGCTTTGCATCTCTGATGCCTACGTTTGAAACAAAGGCTTGTACGGGCTCGAACTTTTGAACGGAATGTCATGGATGCTTGGTTATAGGCTCAAATGAAAGGTCTGTATTATTCTATATGTGCCTTTTGGCAGTTTTGATCAAATTCGCCACCGGAAGTTGGCCTAATTGGGCCAAAACGCCCAAAATTGGGGGGGGGGGATTGG
>LQRL01121431.1:10108-20845 GCA_001703475.1 Hydroides elegans
TCTTCTAAAACGATCAATTGGGCTTTACACGTTGTTTACCAATAAATATAAGTCAACATATGTATATTCAAACCATTTATTGCAAGAATTGAATAACATATTATACGCTAAATGAAATCTTAATAATAAATAAGGGATTTTAAGACATGTCTGCCTATTATTCGTTCAGAAATTCATAGGGAAACCTATAATCAAGTGATAAACTATACTAACTTCAATGTGTAACCCTTAAATAACTATATTCAGCTACAATTCTTAAGTAATATTGAAAGAGAGTTAACTATAATCGAATTTTAAAAATATGAGGGTTGTGCTCTATGTTCGGGAATTCGACTTTGGAACTCTAATATTCCACATTGTCTTTTTAAACAATGCATATACTTTCAAATTAAAGAAAACATCTTTGTCAATCATAACAGAGTTTCAATTTAACCCGATCCTTTGCCTTTTGTACATAAAAATACTTAATATATTTGCTCTATTTTACCTTTTCCAATACACAAACAATTGATAGAACCGATGGTTATATTAATTCGAAACGGTAAATAATCGAGTTTTTAAAGCCAAAAGCGCTCAATTATGTTAAAAAACTGCCGGCAAGTAAGAAGAAGAATCGCTATCTAAGATTTATCAAAATTTTGTAATAGCCAAATTTATTTGTTGTATTATGTAACGTGGGTAACGAAGATTTTTATTAAAAAGACCCTATTAAAATCCGAATATTGGAGGTCTAATAGAATATCAACTCGTGAACTGTATTAAAAAACCAGCAAACATTAAAATATTTATCAATAACGTATGAAATATGCCGTTTCATGATTTTGATACGGCGTATATTAACGATTTTTGGAAAAAGTAGAAAAACATACAATAACTAAACTGTTTAGCAATTTATATGCATCGTTGACACCGTAATTATTCTAGCAAGTAAACTGGCACCCCAGGCCTAGCTAGACTACGTTTTTGATGATTACCTATGTTTTTCGATTTTTTTCGTTACCCACGTTACAATATTCTTAGCAAAATTACTCAAAAATTATTCATCGTACAAGTTTGATTTGTATATCAAATAATTCAGTGTGTCATTGTGAGCTTCTTATATATCTAATAGTTAGCTAGTCCCATGTATTTCGGAGAAAAGTTAATATATTCTTAATTTCGTTACCCACGTTACATACTATTTGACACCTTAGGTACAGGCACCTTTTTCAACAACTTGAGGCCCATATGTTTTCATTAATTTTTGCAACTTCTTGCTATCAATATAAGGAAACGTCGAGGGTGAAACGGTGTTGATACCATATATCATTTCGAAGATATCCAACAAATGGTACAGCCACCCAAAACGTAGCTTTAAAAACGTAATTTGTGTACTTTCCCTCAATAGGCGATAAATTTCCTTTCAATGAACAGAGGTGAACTTATATTGCGTTTTAGTTATCTTAGATATATTATGTAATCGATAAACCACCAAAGTATTGATAATATTCAATATGAAAATATGCCATTCATGTCAAAGTTACATGGAATCGCCCAGGTGGTTATGGCCACCACGTAAATCACAACAACGCATAAATAATGACGACGTCTTACGCGGCCGCGTTGTAAAGATATGTTATGAAGGATATGAGGGGAGTCGAACAACTGTTTATGAACACGATTTGATACTCCATTATGTATGTAGGTGTCTGCTGAAACAATCAGGATGCACTGCACAAGATACATTCTTACGACGTCACATGATTAAGGTAACATCCAGACAACATTGTCAGTTAGTGGTTAATTATTTATTGAACTCATTTAATTTGCGACATCAGCGCTCATAAGTTGTGGCAATGTTAACGCAATGATGTGTATGCCAATTGTAAAGAAAGACGTGACCTAATCTTATAATGGCTTGAATAAAGACGTATTTTAGACGTTGAAAGAACTTTCGCTATAAGTCAATTAGAAGAGCAAACATAATTGACACAAACTGCCTTTGCAATGTCTTACCGAGGCCAAGCCAATCAAAAGGCGATTATTATTGTGTATTGCTACATTGTTCATAGCCTTCTATTTTACGGAATACACTCTGATGTATTCAAATCTTAAGACATCATAGGGAGGCCTTATTCCAAGGGACGTTGAGAGACGTTTTCCAGAATATTTTGTTAATAAACACCTCTCCTGCAAAGACGCCGGGTTATTACGTTTTTTGGTTTTGCACTAACTGTTTATAACAGTTGCCCATATCATGGTTAATTGCTTTCTGTTCTCCTGTCATTTCTTTATTTTGTAGTGTCAGAAGAAATCCATATAATGTTAGAGAAAGACAATGTGTTTTTATTAGTGAACGCTGCAACTTAAAAAAACGAAAATGCCAAGATATTTTCAATCTGCTAGCAAATATACTTACAAATGTATGCATATTTGTACCATGTAGAACGAAGAGTATCGTGTTTGTAATGTAATGACAATTTTATCTATATACGCGTTTAATTATATCAACGTAAATATTCGTATTCATCACTGGCTCTGCCCGGAATCGAGCCACAGTAAAATAAAATTCTGCCCATACAGAGCTAAATAATCAAAATAGGACAAACAAAGATAATTGCAATTTCAATACATATATGTAGGTTTTTTATAATACTTATAAAGTTATACGGAGATCTTTTTTATCTTTTTTTTTCGGAAATGGTTGCATATATGTAAAATGTTGCAATGTTAAAATGTTTCAAGGGGAACTATGCGTAACAAAATAATTCAAATTATGTAATAAGATTACAGTTTCTGAATGGGTATATTATATAAGAAATGTATATTTTGATGCAGATCCCTTACATTTTATTGACCAAATCAACTTACCTTTGAACATCATCAGAAATAATCCAAATACAATAAAGTTTAGCATCTTACACATTTTGCATTAGATAAAAACAATATTAAATATTCTTAATGCAATATCCAGGTTAAAAAAAATGTTTCAAAATGATTCGAATTTTTATCCGTTCATAAAAAAGTGAGAAAGAACTTAACTAATTGGCAAATGCGTGATGTCCAAACATGAGCAATTAGCAACTAATACATAAATATTTGTTCTAATTAACTTTATATTTCCGGAGAGTGTACGGCCACCTTTTAAACTCTAAATTGCAGTTAAGTAGTTTACATTTCTATCGATAAAATAAATATTTGCAAGCGTTCAATTATTTTCGTACTCTTGTCTATCAGACCTAGAGACCTGCTAAACAATGAAAAAAATATCCAGAGGTTAATGATCACTACTGAGTTTGCAGCAGTTTTCAATTGTCTATATGTTTAGAAACACTATCCGTTCAACATCAAAACATCTTTTAATTTTTCTCGTTGCTCACGAGGCTAAGTGAAAGCTAACTGAGGATAAGCTTAACTGAAATAAAACTAGGCTGTGCTCCACACCTTGTGGGCTAATTAAAACACTTACTCGATAAGTATGAAAAACATCATTTTAAATAATTGATTAAATTTCTTTGATAAATATAAAGCAATTGATTTTAAAAAACGTTACATACTAAATTGACATTAATTCAAGTAACAATAAAAATCAGCTTCATTTTAATATGATCAGGCGCGGATTAAGAGGGGGGGGGGCGCACCCGGCGCACACCCACCTGTTCGCCCTTATACGTGTATGTAAGACAAAAAATACATAAATTTACGCCCCCCGGTTCGACCTGATAATGTATAATGTTGCGCCCCCAGGTTCAATTTTTTTCTGGATCCGCGCATGATGATAAAATTTTATATGCATTGTATAGATATTTACAGTGATTAAACTACAAAACAAATATGAACCTGTTAACCTTTATCAATACAAAATTCAGCTGTATGATATGTTAAACAACTTAATATAAAATTTTCCCACAACCTAAAGACCTATCATTTTGTGTAAGGACCTAGTATCATTGGCACATTTTTTATACAGCCATATTTTCTTGGATATGTTCTGCATTTAGATCACTTAAAAGCTTAAGAAATAACTCAACACATAAAAGAATTTAACAAAATTTTAAATGGAACATTTTAAAAGTTGATTAATTGTTTTTATCGATTCAACCATTCACTGCTGTCATTTATGAGTTAATAGACTTAATGTGTTCATTATAGAATGCATTATGTAAGATCATGTTTATAACAATATGCAAGTTGACGATTTCTTGTTGGCTTTTGTGTCTTTTTGTGGCTCTTTGATGAGAGCTTGATCCTGTTTAGTAGTCGCATTTTGCCTCTGGTTCGGTCTCTGGTGGTCCGTCTGTGGTGGTTCGCTGATATGATGTTCTGTGTCCTCAGTGAACTGCTTGTCCTGAATTCGCACATTGAGGGTTTTCAATCGCATTTTCTTCTCATTTGCAAATACCAAATCGGAATCGATTTTGTTGACTGTTTGTTTTGCAGAAGTGTTTGAAGCTCCTCCATCTCCTGTGTCAGCACTTTCACTTATGTTCGCAGAAACGTCTTTCTTTGTTGCTTCGGATGTTCCATTATCCATAATCACATCGCCAATACGACGTGAAATGAACTCGTTTAGCTTACCACTAAGCTCTCCCATTTGCTCACACCTCCAGTGGTTCTGTACACCAACATCCGGTTTGCAAAAATCGATATGAACAAGCTGCGCAAACACCATGCTTATTGGTCCAGCCGGTGGCCACGTGATCGTTTCCAATAGCAAAGGAATAATCGGTTTCTTTATTGCATCCGCTAAACTGACCTCGCGACGACAATTCGCTGACAGTGCATATTTTGAAGTGACGCATGATATAACGACTTTGCAGCCGCGTATACCTTTGTCGATTTTATCGTAAAGAGAGTCGCCGCCTCCCATTTGCATGATGTCCAGCCAGCAATTGTATCCATATCCGGTTAAGGTCTGGTAGAGCTTCTTGATCTGCGGTTGTTTGTCCCATTGGTAGGATATGAAGATCTCTGGTGATATGTTCGGCGTGTCCTGAATAGGATAAATAACGATTAGGCGACGAGTCACATTGTCAAGTTTGTGTGATTATTGGGTAAAATATATGTGTGTTACCGTTCATAAAATCATTATATTCGATACTGAAATTTTAGATTGATATTAAATCAATGCAACAAACAAGCCTTAAATAAATTAGGATAGTTTCGTTACCTCAATTTCATTCTGTGGATTAACAACTGGAGCCTTTGTGGCATCATTTGGCTTAATTTTGACTATTTGCTCCGGTGGACTCCACCATTCTTGATATAATTCTTATAAAAACTATTTGAAACACATTCAATGCATTCAATTTAATCAAATAAAGTTATTCAGCTTTCTGTGAAGCGCGAACGATCATACAGATTCATTTTTTCATTACTCTTTTCATTACTCTTCCAATTTCATTTATTAAACTAGTATAAGAATAAATGCTCTACAAATCTACCATTTGAATTCAATCGAACAGCGTAGTTAGATACATAGAAATCTCAACACTTTGAATGTTTCATTAAAATGACAGTTGATATTACATACAATATAAACAGTTCAAACCGGAAGTGATAAGTAATATATCAGGCGCATGTGTATATCGCAGTTGCATAAGTAATTCGCGAAACTTGGCTGTCGGCCAATACCGGTCGTCGCCGGCAGTTTCACCGGGCCGCGCGAAAAATCGAACGAAAATGTATTCGCCGAAAATGGGACCCATAGATCCAGGAGGAGGCCATGATAGTTTTTCCATGAGAAGAGGTATCATCGGTTTGCCAAGGGCGACGGCTAAGTTGACCTTAAAGTCGGGAATATTATGATTCGAACAGAAATTAAATAAAGCGTAATAGCCCTGTCACACCTGCGATTCTCAGATCGCCGATCGTCGGCGATCGTCGCCGATTGACTAATCGCAGTAGTGTGACACCCCTTGCGACTCAGTCGCCGACCGTCGGCGGTCGTCTTGCGATGCCGACGTTTGCGATCCAACTTGTTGGATCGCAAACGTCGGCATCGCAAGCATATCAAAGGCAATAGGAAGCAACATTTACGCAATTTGAAAGTTTGTTTGGATATTTTTCTCCTCAAATCAAAAAGATCACTTATGTGCTAAGCTCTCATATGTTCATTGTTATTTTAACAATATTTCTATTTGTATGACATGTTTTATGACGTTGCATACATTGTAAGACGTAGCAATTAAACTTTCGATATAGATACTTGTAGTATTAGATACTAGCTTAAAATAGTATCATTTTATCATAATTTATTATCCAAAAATTAAAACAATCGCAAGGAGAATCGTAAGGAGAATCGCAGGTGTGACATGCCCGGTCGGCAGGCCTTGAGATCGTCGGCGACTCAAGTCGGCGACGATCGGCGATTCAAAATCGCAGGTGTGACAGGGACTTAAGAGTATTACCCGTTCATGAATATCGCTACAAATGGCAATCATTCAATAAAATAAGCCCTTCGCATGTGCTGATACTGACTAGAACGCTTACTAATAAGTTATAAATAAATATATAAACATGATATTATAATAGATTTATTATTTCAAATATACAAATACCTCTCTGTTACAGTTGGGTGACTTGGCATATTTCCCCGAGACACAGCAAATGACAACTTTGGCCGCTCGGATCCCTCGGTCGATCTTCTCAAATAGCTTATCGCCGCCACCCATTTGTCCGATATCCATCCAACTATACAGAAGCACATGTTAGATTTCATAAATGTGCTGTCTAAATCATAATCTCGTAAAATGTATCTTCGTCGACATGTAGTCCTGCCTCGGTGACTCGAGTACAAAAATAAAGTATTACATTATAGAGCGTTGTTATATCGTGAATGATTTAAAATGATTTTAAAACGATTTTAAAATGATTCGAGATATCGAGATATGGAGCATTTCAATAATAAAACTGATCACCGTTCATCATAATGAGGGATCATCTCAACTAAATAACAATCATATGACTGCGTACTCTGGTCAAGACAAGGACTTCTCAACCCAAAAATGTGAGGAAGAATTGAATTCAATATACCTTTTGTACCCTGCCATTTCGAGGTGCTTATGCAGCAACTTGACTTCTGGTTGATGTGCCCATTGGTAGCTTATGAAAATGGGAGGAGGATCCCAAGCCTCGTCTTCATTGTCTTCTACTACACCCTCTGAATTGGATAGTATGATTAGATTGATGAACACATATGAATAATGCATCTACGCTTAATATCATGCCATTAGTGGTGTGAGTACCACATTGCAGTGAATTTTACCATAGGGTGGTGTTGTTAAAGACGCTTAATACTGTACATGTATTATGTTTTAAAAAAAAATGATCCTGAAGATAGTTAATGAGTAAAGTATTCTAAATAAAACTTTTCATCCATTGAAAACAATCGACAGGCTGTTAATTAAACTTCGAATCGTTTGACTTTCAATTGATCAGTTAGATTAATAATTACCTGTTTGTTTAAGAGCATTTTCAACTATCATCGCTGCGTCGATTCTATTCATTTCATTCAATGCTTGTTCAACAGCAAAGGTCGCGTCTCTTGTTTTATGCGTTGCGAACCATTCATCTAATAAACTAAGACAAGGGTCTGGTTGCGTCGCCCAGTTTCGAATATCGTCATTCGAATAACCGAGTTTTGTCGCGAGGAAACGCCAATCATATTCATGCTTTTGGTTCATTAGTCTGGCTACGTCACGTGACCAGACGGGTGCGTGGCTAAGAGTCTATATGAGAAGAAAATCAAAGTACATGTGAATCAACATTGTAAATAACTACTTATCAGC
Source organism: Hydroides elegans (assembly GCA_001703475.1). Lineage (NCBI taxonomy): Eukaryota > Metazoa > Annelida > Polychaeta > Sabellida > Serpulidae > Hydroides > Hydroides elegans. The sequence goes on from LQRL01121431.1 coordinate 17,878, forward strand.
TAACTTAGATAGAGGAGCACTCAACGGATTCTTTTGGCCAAAACTATTAGAAGTGGCCTAAATCATATGAGAAACTATCCAAAAACATCGTACAATAACTATTATTAATTTTTATATAAAAATCTTTATTCTGTTTTTGGAAGCAAGTTGAACATTTTTGATGTTGCAAGGAACTTTTCAGAGCTTTTCCTACAAGAATAAACCTTATTTTTTTATATTAAAATGTTCTACAAGAATTAACATTTCTCCTACCAGAATAAAGAATCTTTTACAAGAATTAAGATTCCTAACAGAATTAAGATTTAAAAACTATTTTTGTTGCTACCTACAAGAATTAAGATGACGTTAATGATGACACTTATCGCGCCAATTTTTGTGAATAACCATAACCGAAAGCAGTGAAATTCAAATACATAGTTTAAAGTTAATAATTTCATTATTTTAATAGTGATTTCATATGTGAAAGCTAGTGCGCATTATACGGGTTTTTCATATCTTTATTCGGGTGATTTTTATTCTGAAAAAGGAAAATTCCTTTATATGTTTATTCTGATAAATGTGAAAGGAAACTTTATGAATTATTTTTCATGTTTATTCTGTTCGGGTGTTTTGCAAGCAAGCAAACCATGTGAAAAGAATAGACTTTTACCCGAATAAACCGTTGAGTGCCCCCGTTAGATATACGTGAAAATACATAGCAAGTCACGTTAAACGAGATACCCGGTCTTATAAGGCTTTGATTAAAAAGAGAAATTAAGAAAAGCTATCTTAAAAGAGGAGTGTCGACTCTATTCAATCAGTTCTGTATCTTAATGCAGTGTTTGGCTGCACTGTAACATTAAGACATAAGTTTCTTTTTTCAGTTACACATATTCAATATAATAATTGAATAGTGTATTGGTTATAGACACAATACATAAAGTAATATACCTTCTTATCAATCTCTTCTACTTTATCCACCGTTTCCTCTACAACCACTTCAATCTCTCCAAGCCTTTCCCCTTGTTCTTCAACCTCTGTTTTCAAATCAGCGACGTCCTCGTTCAAAACCCCAACGTCGTCTTCTAATCCATCTACTCGTGTTTCGGTTACGGTCACTCGGTTGTCTAGTTGGTTGATGTCGTTTCGTTGATCGGAGACTTCGTCAGCGATTGTTTTCAAACTGTCATGGGACTATGGAAATCCTTAATGAAGATTCAGGATGGGTAGATGTTTATTGCACGATGGGAGTCGAAGTGGATGCACGAAGCCGGAGGCTGCATCCACTTCGACTCCCATCGTGCAATAAACATCTACACATCCTGAATCTGAATAATGGATTCCCTTTACTACAGGGTAATTTCTGATTTTGATCATTTTGTAATGGCATATTTGTTTTTTTTCTTAAAAATGGGGTTGATCTAAGAATTGCCCAAGAATTTGTTGACTTAAGGTATTAAAGGCAGGTGAATATGTGTACATGTGCTATGCATGTATTTTGAACGTTTCGAAATAAATTCTTAATTGCAAATTACATATTATTGGTTTCGCCTGCTATTGTGTAGACTTATTAAAACGTGATATATAATTGTTGATTTATGATAATAAATTTTATATGTCATTCAATTAATTCGTTAAATTCAGCTTTAAACACAATTCTTATGTTTCTATCACCCATCATTGCACCTGTTGTTTACAAATGTTCGTGTTCATGACGTTATGACGTTTTGAGGTTCGGTTTGTGACGTAACAAATAAACGTGAATACACCTGTTTAAAAAGGAAAGGCTTTGGAAGGCGACTTTGCTCAAAACAAAATTTTAGTTTTCAAATACTCATTTATTTTTAAAAAATAGGAATGTGCTTGGTTTTTTGACCTAATAACCTGGAGCTTGCAATAATTGAAAAATAACAAGTAATTTTAGTGACAAAAACGACTCAAAAAATGTTATAAATAAGTGTTTAAGTAAAACATCCCGAAAAATATAATTTTCTAAGTATATATGGAAAAGTAGATCAGGCGTTTCTACGGTGCAATACACTTTATATTTGCATCCTAGCCTTTCACTATCATTTCTTTAAGAAATGCACCCTAACCATGTAGTAAATTAACAAAAATGCATAACGATGTGGATAAACGTTAAGCATGGTTATGTTAATGTCAGTTCTAGGACTAGTTTGCCACATATATGGAATAATAACCGAAGGGTCCTAATCAAAATGGTTATTGGCCCGAGGGATAGGGAAAAGTAAAGCCCAAGCCCGAAGGGCGCGGGCATTACTTTTTCCTATCCCGAGGGCCAATAACCATTTTGATTAGGATCCTGAGGTTTTTGTTCCTTTTATTGCATGGATTTCCGCATTTTTCGAATACTTTTTCGAGTTTGCAGCGTGAACTATATTTGCGTAACGTTTACGTAACTTTACGTAACGTTGCGTAAAACGGCTATTTTCGAAACAATCTCCCTACTTTTTCGGATAGTGTTTTCGAAACTGGTCTGTCGGTTTATGAAGATATAAGAATACGTCCGAAGTCACTTGATGTTATTCAAAAGAGTCTTTGGACATATTCTTTCAGTTTGGTCGTATTTTGTTATAGACACCTTCGATTTCTTCGCTCCTTTGGATGCATTATATTCACAATTTTCAATGTCGTTAATCACTCCATACATCTTCTTTAAACTTAACGTTTCGTCGATTCTATCAATTCATGCTTCATCAATATTAACTTAATTTTTCACACATCATTTTGATGCTTATATTTGATCACAAATCTTTAAGTTTTGAATTCAGTTTTATTCCTTTTATGTTAAATATCAAGCATATTTCAGTCCCTTTTCAAATGCTGTTCTAATTCCAGGCTAAGAACATGCATAAACTTATGCATATACTTATTAGCGTTCGGTTTATTAACTTTATACGTTAAAATACAAATATATAAACTTATTTATTCTATTTTCATAAACATGTGTGTTATCCTGTCACATTCT
>LQRL01121434.1:9796-20369 GCA_001703475.1 Hydroides elegans
ATAATTTCGACAAATTTTTGTCGATCAAACTGAAACTTCAACGTTGCACATTTGCAATATATATTCTTTCAGTGTGTGAAGTTTCAGAACCCTAGGACAAAGGCTTCATACCAAAATGCCGCGGACAAACTACTGCATCTCAAATGTTAACAGACGGACAGACGCACAGACGGATGGACGGACAGACAGACAGACGGACGGACGGACGGAATGGGGGATAGCAATAGCCCTCAGCCAAATTGGTTGTCTGGGGGCTACAAATCAGGACAACATAGATTTATTTTATTATAAATAGATGGTCTATATTTTTATTAGAATTCTATTTATATAAAGTGATAATTGAGTGTCAAGATTTCATTCTCAAAGAAACATATATTTATAATGAAGATATGACCCGTGTTTGACCTTATAGTGAGTGCTGCGAAATTGTAATACACGGGTCGAGTACGTCCCTATGTATAGGGATGCGCCCGTATAAATAGGGACACCCCTATAAATAGGGACGACTCCGACCTGATACAAGCGCGGCTCGGGAGGAATGTTCTATGGTCGCTGCAAAATTCAAAGAAAAATAACGAAAAATCCAGCGATATTGTATTTACTCCAAACTGTTGAATTTTTTCCAGCGATTGCAGAACAAATAACAGTTGCGATCTCGTAGTGATCGATGGGTCCCGGAACACACCATAAAGCAGTTGCTTTGAACTTTAGATAACATTCGAAACCGTAGTAAACGTAATAAAAAGAATAAAAGCCTATAACTGATACAAGCCAATTTTGAATTATTATTGCAGTGGTATCTGGCACATACCATTTGACACGAAACCAGGAACGCTGGAGCATCAATGCATTGTCAACGGGCGCGCCGCTTTGCAAAATGAAATCATTCAACGAAACATACCACATCATAAATCCGGTGCCATCATTATTGCAACTGATCAAACAGAGGTATATAATATTAATTTTGAAATAGTTTTAGAATTTTAATGTACTCAAGAGCTTGTCACACTTGCGTGATTAAATAAAATAAGTCGTAATTTAATAAAAAAATCACCAATAATCATGTAGTGATTTGTCATAAATATATTTATTTGAAATAAATTAAGGTATGATGTATGTTATTTTATGCATGTTTTACTCATACAGAAACAACGACTCACTGATATTTACAACGTGGCTCGTCGTTACCGTGTATCCAAGGTACAGCTTCTCGATGGAGACCAAGTCAAGAAAATGGAACCAAATACCACCGATGATATTCTCGGTGGATTACTGATTCCAGAGGAAACTGCAGTGGATAGCTGTTTATTGCCGATTTCATTGGCACATGATGCCATAAGGATGGGTGCAAAGGTACAGTTAAACATTTGGACATGGTTTTCAATGTTTTTAGCTTTTCTAATAGGATTTAACGTTGCAATATAGTATCTCATGATTTACATATTGAAAAGGATCAAATGATAATGCATTCATAACTAATATTAACTTAGGCCTATTAAGAAATTGTTCATTCTATCATCTACCATTTCACTAATGTTATCTCCAAAATTCCAAGCAGGATAGCATCTTAAACATTAAAAACTGATTTGGATTGGCTGTGAGATAGTCCTTAATGTTCATTATAGATTATGAATTATTAACGATAAGTTATTCTTGTTGACTTTTTAAGGTCATGTGCAACCAAAATGTTACGGCCGGTGTAAGATGCGCCAATAAAAAAACATGGAGAATAACAACAGCAACAAATACATATTTAGGAAAACTAGTCATTAACACTGCCGGACTTTATGGCGACCATGTAGACAAAGCATTGATAGGGAAATCTAATTTCAAGTAAGAATTTAAAATAAAATCATTACTAAGATAAATTTGACGTTAAGCAAATTTTTTGGTAAAAAAAAACATGGTATTACTCCTATAAAGTCCGACTTATTGACTTTTAATTTTTATTCACAAAAAGAAACGTTTTCTTTTTGCTATAAACAAAAATTCACTGGTCAAATGTAATGTTGAGCTGTAAAGTGTAGATCGTTGACAACAGTTGACATTTATTATGCCCTCATATTATCTTAGACAATTATTGTAATTAATAAACTTTTTATTATGTGTTATATGCTTCATTATATGAAAAAAAATATCCGTCTCTTATTTACAGCATAAAACCAAGGAAAGGCGAATTCGTTATTTATGAAAAAGCCGCTTCAAAATTATTGCGAAAAGCCATGTTATATCCTGTCGGTACGCCCAAGACTCGAGGTGTCATTATCTTCAAATCAGGTAACAAAAACGTAGAATTTTCTATGAACAAAGGTTTCATTTAGAAATATTTCAAAATAGCTGAAGCCCCGCGTTGTTATTGAGATCATGCAGTTTATGAATAATTTAGCAGTTCGAAAAGTAAGTGTATTATTTATTTTATGGTTAACAGAACCGAGAGTAAATAAATAAACTCGAATGTTAAAGTAATTTCAAAAATCAAAATCAATACACAAACAATTTACTCCTATATGTGATAACAATCTTTTAAGCAAAGTAATCACATTTCAAATAGTATTATCTAACTTAAAATATATATTAAAAATGCCATATATGCATATTGAAAATATATTTCCAGTATATGGAAACCTTGTCATCGGCCCAACCGCCCAAGACACCGAAGAACGAGAAAACCCAAGCATCCGGAAAGATGAAATCGAAAAGATGATCGCTTATGGCCAGAAAATTCTTCCCGAACTTCGCAATTATAAAGTTATCGGGCAATACGCGGGATTACGACCTGCCACTGAGCACAGCGATTTTCAAATATTGCCTGATAAGGAAAAGTATGTATTCAAAGTAAATAAGTAGAATTAAATATTATAAACAAATAAAAAAACATGTCCTTTTTTTACCTGATAAAATTTTTCCTGATAACCGATATTCGACAGTGCACAGACATCGAGAGGCAGGCATAGATTTTACCAAGCGATGCATACTTACAATAAATATAAATATTTTTCCGTAGACTATAATTCAATTTTATTGTTGTCAATTTTGCCGGTATTCATTTTATCGTAATTCACTTTTAAAATTATTTTTTATTTCTAGGCATTATATCACGGTTGGCGGAATCCGATCTACCGGTCTAACAGCAAGCTTTGGAATAGCAGCGCATGTTTTGAAACTGGTGCAAGATATTCAGGGACAATCAAGCAAAGCAACGACTTTAACTCCAAAAGGAGGCAAAGCCTCATTTTGGGTTACACAGAAGCCCAGTTATGTTTTTGATGGTGCAGAATATGAAATCACGCATCCGCTTATGAAATTTGGACGAATGAAAACAACATCAAAACTGTAAAATACAAGGACGACTCGTTCTTAATAATTATGACATTTTGAATGGTCATGGATGAATTCAACTGTTTTGTTTTCACATTGAAGAACATGTTTAGTCATATATAAGTTGTAGCATTAACAACAACTTTAAATTGTAACATTATTTGCATATCAATGTGTAATCATAAATCGAATCATAAATATAATGTGTTTGATATCTTGTTTAAAAGCATGTCATATTTGATAGATAAAAAATATATTTGCCAAAAGTTCGTTAGCAATTTATGAGCCAGATTTGAAAGTTGTTTAATTTGAAAAACCTTGCTTTTCTTTTTATTGATTCTGTATACAAAACCTCGTTGTTTATCACGAATGTAATTATAACAATGATTCACATTCTAAGCAAAGTCCATCCGAAGCCAAGGTACTCTAACAAGACTTCGATCGAGCTGAAACCATAGCACCCGATTAAATTGATTGATTTTAACACTTGACATATTAAGTTCACAGTTTCCTACTCAAAGCAACACACATTGGAAATATCGTATTTCTACGATTTCTCGATGCCGTTTTTAAAATATATAGAGCGATAGCTGTTGTAGGATTGATTTATCTGAAAATTGATGTTTGACTCTCCTTTCATAGTTCACGTGGCCATACTAACCGGCTTATTGATGAGATTACTGAGCTCGAATCAGCACTTTTAGTTATAAAACGTCAACTTCGATATCATCAGACTAAATTTAAAAAAAAAAAATCAGTTAAAAGTAAAAATATATATATAAACACAACCAAGCAACCATAGAAATCAAATGTATATTGAAGAACGAATAAAAAAGAGCAAGTTTCAATTTATAGTTTTATAGACGGATTTACACGTGCCTTTTTGTATATTTATACTCGTTTACACATACATCATGGGATTATTAAAACTTTTGGTTATTGCAACCGCATTATTTGCCGCCGTTATGGCGTATTTGATGTATACACCGATTCCAAATGGATATACTGACCAATTGTACATCCGCTACCATATGGGTGCAACACAACTGGCAACAATTTTGGTATGTAAAATTATATTTCACATAATTCAACGTCTAGGCGCGTATGCATAAACACCAAAAAGAAGCAGTTACCGTCAAGAAGCCAAAGTCGTTACCGCTGCGTTTTTTTTTCACGTCGATCTAAAACAAAAAAAAGAACAGGTCAAGTGAAAAAGCGGCGTCTTTTTTGGTTAAATGTAACTGTGGCCCTAATTTTGCGAACGTGATGCATATATGCTAATGCTTTAAAGACTCAAATTTATATGTTTATATAAGCATATGATAAAAAACATTCCAATGGATACGTCATTTATCATGAGAGGACATAGTGAAATTCATGTTTCACATAATCATCTTCGTGATTTAGAAACTTGCATTATATAAACTCAAAATACTCTACATACTCAGCATACTCAACAGCTAAAAGATACGTCTTTCAAATAGCTCGTGTATTTTGTTTGACGAAATTTTGATGTAATAGTACACGTGCTGAGTCTCTTATTTTTATGTTCTTTTTGCAAAGTATTAATGTCGTTCGATGAGCAAACATAATGAAAATTGTACGCAATTATGTTCATTTATTCGTTATTTTAGATACTATTATTATATCTTGTCATTTCAGGCAGTCGCTGCAAAATCCTTTGATTTCAGCGAACACAACGCCATCCGCACCACTTTACGAATCATGAACTCACCAATCACTTACACACCTCGTAAAACGTGTTGTTCGAATATCTCGATTAATGCGACCACGATTGGTGAGGTTCCGGTGACTGTGTTTAAGCCGGAAGATGATGAATATGTGAATAGAGCTGTTTTGTTCTTTCATGGAGACTGGATGTCGGAAAATCCAGGTTAGTACACACGAATAATGTTAAACTATTTTGTGGTCTAGCATCAAGCCACACAAACAGATTTTTTTATTCCAAACAAATGCATGTTTAACAAGAGTGATATTATGCTCAAAAGAGCATATGAATCTGCTATCTTTTCTTTGAAATGAAATCGAATGATATGCAAGCTATAACCTTTTCATTGATTTTTGCCATGGATAGTCTATCCAATATCTCTTACCTTACTTAATCTTTACTGAAACGATACCATTTTATGCTTGCTATTATTCTAATCAACAAAACATAACAAAGGCTTTTCAAATGCTGCATTTGCCTTTTGACGCAATAAATACGTACGTCACATAATGCGACAATGTCCCGCCTCCCAACTCTATTGCTTGCTGTATGATTGACACGTGTCGCTTAGGGTGTGGCCACACGGGAGCAAACCAACCATTAAACCAAGCATTAAACCACTTTAGGTCGGGGCGGTAGCTGTTTTTTTCTTAAAACAGTTATTTATAGTAACCATCAAACCAGCGTTAAACCAAAATTAAACCACCTTCAAACCACATTAATAAATTGGATGAAACATCATTGATACCAAGGTGTTTTTGACGTGTCATTTGGTTTAAAGGTTGGTTTGAAGGTATCTCAAAATGCCCTTCAAACCAAAAAACTTTAAATATAACGCCCCGACCTTAAGTGGTTTAATGCTTGGTTTAATGGTTGGTTTGCTCCCGTGTGGCCACACCCTTAAGCCAATAGGAAATCGGCACCCAAGCGTCATAGGGACGTACAAAACACGAGGTTCCGTGAAATTCCAGATTTAAGTTTTTCAACGTTTATTGAAAACTTTATTAACATTTTGTAATTTTGACCCGCCAATAAATAATTTCATGTTATATGTTATATTATGGTATACTTTTTGTGTTTGTTCATAGCTCCTAAGACAAAGTTATGCGTGTCACAAATTTCTCAAACAAAACTCGACCAAAAATATAACTGCTCCGTTTTCGTAAACGAAAAAGATAGCAGATAATTATATTCTTTGTTTTAGAGCGTGCTTTATAAATATATGGATACAAATTAAAATGAGCACTTTCGAATTTTCTCGGGCGCAATAATAAACGGGAGTCGCCCAATAATCACCGCAAAATGTTATGTAATAAAGTCTATTCAAATAGATATATCATATGTAAACCCCTATTTAATATTTCAGATAATTATGCATATGTTTGTGAATCGCTTGCAAATGAGCTGAATGCCCTCGTCATACGAGTTGAGTAAGTGTTTTCAACATATTCAGACATTAGAATAAATATCAAATTATTTTTGTTTTGTATAAAAATGTAGAGTGGAATATATTATAACATCTTGTCCAAATAATGATGCGGTCATCGACCCTATGCGTCTGCGTCTGCGAAATTGGTATAAAATAAAACTTATTTGGCTGAATCAGATTCCACTGGGCTTAGTCTAATATATTATATACCAATTTCGAAGACGCTGACACAAAGAGTCGCCCACCGCACCATTATAATTAAATGTCTATTAAAAAAATATCGATATATTTATAACATATGCATCATTATTAAATATGACATAAAATCTAATACAACGCACATAGAAATTTTATAAACTTCACATTCGAACAGATATCGCATGCCTCCCGCCCATATTTACCCTGCTCCCGTGGAGGATGCTTCCAATTTGGCGTCTTACTTTATGCACCATGTGGCCGATTATGGGGTGCACCCGGCGCGGGTGGCTTTAATGGGTAAGCGAATACAAACTTGTAGTATATTTGTTAGCCAGTATATATAGCAGTAGAATATGTTCAATATGAAATCTCGACGGAAAATTATTCTGGACCCGTTGACAGATACGACTGCAGTAACCATCACAAAAGATCACGTACCCGAAAAAGTTGTTTTGACTACAACCACGTTCAAGAACGATATGCTTCTTTTGGAAAGGTTACCGTAGCCGTAGTCTTTCAGTCCCCGAGTATAGAGGGCTTTAAAGGGATACTGAGATATTAACATCTTTTTGAAGAAGCACCATTAAAGAATAACATAGTCGTTCTCTAGAAATATGAGAATTTAACATGTACCAGTAGAATCTATTAACGAAAAGAGTATTTCTACGATGTCTTGGTTTGATGTTTCTGTTCAAATAAACTATAACATTATACGTGTTTTAGGGGATGGATTCGGAGCAGGTCTAGCCGCCGCTGTCTCACAATACCTGAAGCAGAACAAAGTCAAGCCCTTCCCAAAACTGCAAATCCTGATCAACCCCATTCTACAAGCAATCGATTTTGACACACCCTCTTACCAGTACCACAAAACAGCAACCATCAACAACCGCCAAATCGCTCGTCTTTATTCGCAATACGTCTTCGGCAACGATTCATACACTGACTTATTACTCGCTAAGAATCACACACGCAAAGTATTCAAATCGCTTATGATGGACACTTTTCTCATCATGGATTCTCTGCCAAAGGATGCCATACTAAACAACCACGTTCAGCCAGAAACACACACTGCTATAGATGAGCACTTGATGAAAACGCACTCGTTAATGTTCGAACAACATGTCATGTTATCGCCCATCCTGTCAAGTGACGAACCACTTAAATCATCGCCCGCCACGTGGATCTACACGTGTCAACAGGATGCCGCAAGGGATGATGGGTATTTCTACGCAAGGCGGTTACAGGAAGTCGGTAATAAGGTGACGCATGTGAACTTTGATATGTGTTATAGCAACTGGTTGGAAGCGGTGCATCTATCGCAGACGAATAAGGAACATTTTGAAGAGATTATGGATGTGCTTGATAAGAAGTTGTAAATCGTAATAATGAATAATGCAGATTTTTGATATAATGGAATAGTTTCGTTTATAATGGAAAATAGTTTGTAGTAGATCTATGCTGTTAGAAAATATGAAAACATGTAGTTAAAGATAAATGATTAATTATCGTCACAAGTTCGCTCTTAAAGTTAACCAGATGGAGTACTGAAAATAAAATCTTCTTAAATACCATATAAAGTTATAAATTAAAAAAAAATGGTTTTATACACTGCACAGATTGAATGCTCATACATAATTAACTTTTCAAATAAACCTTTTAGAATTAACCATAATTCCATTTTATTTCACAATTCATAATAACTGTATTCTTGTGGCGATTTGGCAATAGAATAATGGAGTAAAATTGATTTAAGGTGTTAAAACGCAAATATGTTTCAGTCCATTAGCGTTTATCTATAATGACGTTACATCCACCCCTCCCCTTCGTATAGGTTTCCCCTATGTCCGAAAATTAAAAAAAAAAACATGAATGCATGCGAATCTGGGTCAGAAAGTTTCCGACCTAACAGTATTCAGCCATAAAGTTTCTAAAAGTGACAACATGTGCCAAAAGGTTTTCAGCCAAGAAGTGCTCCCCATAAAATTTCTAACCCTAAATGTTCGAACATGGGCCATGGACAAAATTATTTATGATAATGGGCAAAATAATAAAACGAAATTTAAGGTAAGACAAAAGAGTAATTATTTGAGATTATATTGTTGGCTTGTAATCTTGGAACTTTATGTCCGGAAACTTTTGGCTATATTTTCTGGCACACGGGGTCACTTTTGGAAACATTTTGGCCGGAAAATTTACTGCCGGATTTTTTTGTGCGTAAATCATTGCATGCATTTTCATAATTGCGGACTCATCAATTTAAAAATACCGACTGTACATTAAACAATTGCATGAATTTAAAAGCAACCGAAATCTAAACAACCCATACAATCATACACAATATGTACGGAATCTAATAAAAAATATGATGAGATAGACATTCAGAATATCTCACACGAAGACTCTTTGGTTTGTAGAATATACATTTACTCGCACCTACGGAGAAAGTATCCGCGAAACGATTAATTCATAGACCCCCGTGGCAAACCTTTTGCATTTGGTAATTGGTAATCATATGCCACTCATGTATCACTTTTCTAACAGCATAATCAGATTGATAATATGGCGGTAAACAGATAGCAATTATGTGCAATGAGCATGATTCTGGGAGAATTATCGTGTCAATCATATATCGGGTCAATGTAACGCAATTTATTATTGGCGGCCCCAACGGCGGGCGTATGGATGCGTTTAAATGGCAGATCTATAGACGTCTGTATTCCAGTTTAATCACAACCACTTGTTCAACACTATTACATCATTATAGAGCCATTCCGTAGACAATCAGATTAAAATGATATTGTATTTCATTGTAACCTTCGATAACATTTGTAATATGGTGAGACATGCAGTCTTTTTAAAATCATCTGATTTTCCCCCATTCTCTTTGATAATAAGCGATGAATTTAAGCAGGTTGTATGTATATGCAAACATATGTACAAACCTAATCACCACCATATACCTTATTTTCGAGATCAACTAAAATTCAGCAATCTGTGTTTTTTTTAATAAAATAAAGAATCGAATGACAGCTAGACCAGAATTACAAAAATAGTATATTGCTTTTTAACCGTAAATAATACAAAATTATACAACCATCAATGAAAACGGTATAATTTTCTTTTTTTTTTTTTTTTGCAAGAAGACATCCAACAAAATCAGTCTTAAAGAAGCATTTTGTAAACTGTGGAAGGCAGAAAGAGGGTCGATTAATGCAATTTGACGTTCATGTCCTGTATTCAAATGAGGTGCTGAGTGGCTATTAGAATAACCCTTTAGCAGATAGGCGGTTAAATTGAGCAAAAATCGCCAGATTAAGCAATGTTTAAGCTATTACTCCAAAGGACCTGTACTGACTATCTATTGCATTTAGAAAAGAAGGGATACTTGCAAACAAATATTTGGTGTGTGTTTTTATTAGCAACCAATTGTTTTTCCCCATTTGATATGATCTTATATAGTTTTTCTAACATCACGTTGCAGATATCACAGTAATATGACCTTAAAAACCTGAACAGATTTAGGACAATTGCACAATACAATTTCTTATATCATTCATCAATTCGAAATCACAAAAATCAAACTATTTGGAATTTATGAATGCATACATCTCTTGAATTGGCAACAAAACGACGTCTAGCTTCAACGAAGTGAATTATTTGGGGATGGATGACTGAAATAAACCTATCCGTTCAGAATACAATTTTTAAATGCGCCTCAAGTCGCCAAAAGTGTGGAGGGAGTAACGTTTGATAAATTGCCTGGTTTATATATAGAAATACCAAGATAATAATATGTTGGCACTGTCATCGCTGGATATTATCCAAGACTGCTCTGAATATGTATTTCATGCATTTTAATCGCTTAAATCGAACACCCCCCCCCCCCATCAACACCCAAT
>LQRL01121439.1:13515-26697 GCA_001703475.1 Hydroides elegans
TCATGATGCTACTCCCGTTTCGCCTTATTTTCTCCAATATCACTTTATTCCGTCGCATGATTATGATTAGCAAGGGTGATTGTGATTATATGAGGCATCCGTAGAACAAGGACGGTGGAACAACTACATAAACTGAAAACAATAGTGTTGTCCAGTGACGGCAGGTATATTGAAAATACAAAATGTAGTATCGGACACCTCCGTCTGTACGACTTCGACTTTTAGCGAGGCATTTTGGTTTGGTTTCTAAATCTGCAAAAGACGCTTCGGCCTAAAAATGTTTCTGCTGTAAGCAAAGTAATATATAACCAAGGTAAAGCCAGGTAAAACAAATAAGTAAACTGAATTACTGGATCTTTTATTGCTAGATAGATCCTGGCCTGAAAGGGATTGACCCAGTTTATGATCCTAAACGTTTTGGTAGGAAACTACTGGTGGGGATACCCCCAAAACATTTGCATGGGTGCTTTCAAATATATATGTTTTAGTATCATTAGTATAAAATATGATAGAATACACTCAGCACCTTTTGATTTTTCAGAATAACATGTTAATGATATTCGAAGATGTCTTAATACTATCATAATAGTGACTATTTTCTGTAGCAACATACAGGGTGTTTTATGAATCTTTCATGGTTTCTACAAAAAATATCAGCATTAATGCTAACATATTTTTCATATGAATATGCATTAAACTTGACATTATCGACTTTTAAAACAACTTCAAATCGAGGCATGATGTCATTTTTATTGTACATTAACAGCGCACACTCGAACTTCCGACTGAGACCAGACATTCACAATGAAGTACACCTTGAAATCGGGGAGAAAAATCACATACAACACAATTATATTTCGCATGGAAAAACTTATATTGGTACATTTACATTTGTGTTGTGAATGACAAAAACGCATTTATACTAAAAAAGCTATACGATAAGCCATAGAACTGAATGGGCTGTACAAGTAACCCATTCTGTAACACGTCGCTCGAGACCAAGAAGACGTTTCTAATTCGGTTCCATATAAACGTTTTCCGGAAGTTCATTTTCGTCGCGGACGTTGTGCCAACGTCACGTCGAAGTAGGAAGTTAGAAGGACGTTCTTCCGACGTCTTGACCTCAAAGGCTCTCCGGAAAACGTTCATATGAACCTTAAAGAGAACGTCATTCGACGTCACGTGCAAAAGCAACACACGACCCTCGCCATATGTTAAATGGCGACGGCTCTACAGTTTGTAAGTTGAACGTTTAAATATCGTCTACACTTAAAAGGACGCCCAGAAAACGTGCAAATGATTCTAAATTAGAACGACTTTTAACGTCACGTACGAAAATGACGTCCTACGAACGTCCCTTGCTGTACACTGAATGACAGCGGCTCTCACTGCAGTTCTGTTTGCGCTTAAACCCACAGAGGTCAGCCGAACTCTGACCGAAGAGTCGACTCTATTCTTCGCGACTTCCGTTAACGTTTTCACGCGTATACCTCCGACTATTATTGCAATAAACAATTGACGTTAACCTCAGCGCACAGTGAAGTTGTTTGCAATTCGCCTTCAAAGGGTTCCAAATTGGGCAACTGTATACAAACTTACCTTACACCGACACCCTTTGATGCTTTGTCCCGTTCGGTACCAAGAAACCGCAAATGGGGACATCGATATACTATAACCATTACTTCACGCACACAAGAGCATTGCACTATTTTAATTTCTTGATGGCTGTATTATTAAAATATTCCCAAGCAAATATTTGCATAAGCTGTTGGCATGAACATGAATAACATGAGCATGCACTACTTGAATAAGTGTCAACGATGCTATCTGCTAGATGTCAACAGGCCCTAGTTTTGAGGAGATGAAAATAGTGACTTGTTCAATCGAATTCTTAAATACCAATATGAACCTGTAGCTGCTTTATAAAAACAGTGTCGCTTCCAGTTCTGCTATTCATTAACTTCACTGTTCTTCCCTTTGATCTCAATGCTTCTGGCAGCGATAATATGAGGGAGTCTTTCGCAAAGGACGACGGCAGAAAATTCAAGGATTTTTGTGTGGTCTCTTCTACAGCGTGAAAAACAGGTGTGTGATTTTGGAGTATGGACAATGAGTTGCTCTCTAACATTGGGGTGACTCATTCTGCGAGGAAAGTGTTGACTCAAGGTTGAACATGTATGGAAAACCCACTCGGGGTATTAATAAGACTCATTGATACTGATTCTATATGGTTTTTAAGATGGAATATTGTACAATTCATAAACTCACTACAGTACTTGCGTTAGATTAATAAAGTACAGGGATTAGCCATAATAGTTGGTTCGGCATTTTATGTTATAATGTATGTTGACCGTACCTGTAAAAATACATTGTTGGGGATCTGAAACTGATTTTGTTGTTTTTTTTCTTCTGGCATTTCAAATTTAATTACTTATTCACATACCAAGTTATTGTAACACATCACTGGTCAGTGACTAGTAACATCCCTCGACGCAGTTATAACACAGAAATATATCGCAAACAGTAGCTCGTTATAGGGATTCATCCAGTTAACGACAATTAATCTCGTTTTGATAAAGTATAGGTCAAAGTTGAATCTAAACAACTGTTTTGTGTTGTAATGGTGTCGATAAATTTCTTCTTGTATGCTTCTTGAAGATAAAACTAGTGAGCGACCAGTGAATATTTGATAAGGTGTTAATCAACACTTCATCATATGTCGCTTCTTGACCCCGACCTCTTGAGAAAAGAAAAAATCAACTTGAGTTTGTATGGATATATGATGTTGACATTTAAGAAATAGTCTATTTGTGTGACATGCCAGGTCTTTTTCAAATGTTGATTTTGTTTATATATTTCACTGATCATGATAGAATAATTGGAAATAAGTAAACACAGTTGCTCGTTTTTTCTGTGATGGCACCGCGTCCTCTTTTTAAACGTTTTCTTAAATCGATAGGCATTGGTGAAACGCATCACAAGGAATGCGTTGCTTTGTCTTCCTTATGGTGCCAATAATACTTTTAAATAATTGCCAATAATATTTGCAGTTTAAAAGAATAACACTTTCGGAACATTTTTGGAGTAAAATTCATTCCACATGAATAGTCAATTGTCGTTATATTAGTTCTTGTAATACCGCGTATTTTTCTTGAACTTATGTTACCAAATGTCGAAATTTACTCATAAAGATTAAATATCATATATTTACTATTTGCTCAGCAATAGTATATTTGCTTACACCCTGGCTTAAGTTTTATTTTACTCGCTCATATATTGTCTATAAACATATTACAGGCTCGCCTCAATGACAAATTGGTTCCAAACGGGACTCCTTTGAAAACACGATTCTTTTTCACTCAAACCACAATAACATCAACGTGGGAGATTTTTGCCTTGGAGATATTTTTTGAATGTAGCTGATCAATCGCTTATTAATAAAATGGGTTGTGTCCTATGGTGCCTCAATAGAATATATCTGCGGCCATCTAGTGGCGCGACGTTAGACAATATTTGTCAGTTTCAAAAGAAAATATGAATTACTTGAACATGTTCAGCATCGTAATCGTTATTTGTTTTAATAGACAGTCATGGAAATGTCTGACCTTAACTATAACATGACCACTTTTATTTTGCTCAAGTTGTTTTAAGCAAAAAAATACTCAATATTTTGAAAAATATTCTAAAGGCTCTTGATTCGATCTCTTGATTAATGGTTCATGACTTGTTTGCAAATAATTTTACAGATATATTAATTAAAATATAAATTGAACAAAACATAAAGTATATTTAACATTTATTTGCGGAGCAACGGAAAAAGGTCACGTGAACAACATTGTTATAATAAATTAGACAAGCCAAAATAATAAAAAAAGATAATTAATAGACCATCGATATATTTTTAATTATTTTTATTTGTGCAAGCTTTCTTATAATACAAGTTAAAACGGAGCAATTAACACACTGCAATCATAGAATACCAAATAATTAAAAAATATATACGGTATATTATAGTTTCCAGGTTCCTTCTATGAGAAAGTAGGGCAAATATGTACCCTTTGGCTATTGGCTTTCTACTAAAAAGGCACAATCAAACTAAAACATATTAATTTACTCAAGTAGAAATATGCCATAAGGCATATTGAGTAAATTACATTATTGCAAATAAATAGGACAATATCAATGTATGCACTTTTTATTGTATCTCGAAATCACAAGATTTTAATTATGTTTACAATAAAACATATAATTGAATAATATCAAAGAATGTTACAGCTGCAAAATGGCTATACCAAAGAGAAGTCAAAAATCCGTTTCACTTAATAATGTTAGTTTAGTACAAATGTTCACTTGTCGGTATTAGACTTTTTGGTATCCGGTCAAAATGTCGACGGTCAAAATGTCGACGGTCAAAATGTCGACAATTTTGGCAACATAGGTCAAAATGTCGACGGTCAAAATGTCGACGGTCAAAAAAACATAACACTCATAAATAAAACACAACCTTACATTTCTCAATTTATTCACACTATCGACATTAACATGCATTCAATCGATACATAATCCGAACACTATTTACAATAGGTATTTTCTTTTCTCTGCGCAATCGTTAACATAAATGGTCCATTCCCCTAGATACTCAATATTTTCCAACCTTTACCGTTCTGACTCTGAACTCCCACATACGTAGACTACATTAAACGTGCATTCACATACAATATCTGTTAGATACAGAGAACTAATGGTCAGGTGACACATTTAGCTACCATATATCAATAAATTGATACCCTTAGCTACGAGTCCGACACATCATATGATGTTTTACATATCAGCCCTCCATATTCTAGGCTTTGACTGGTTACTGTGAGTTTATTGGCAACGGACAACCAGTTATGAAATACGAGTGACTATAATATATTTTTATTAAATAACAAATTGTAGACCCGTTTTTTTCACCGTCGACATTTTGACCGTCGACATTTTGACCTATGTTGCCAAAATTGTCGACATTTTGACCGTCGACATTTTGACCGTCGACATTTTGACCTGGATTCAGACTTTTTATAACCAAAAAAGTACTTCTAAACGCTTGTGTAGCATTTGAAATTTTCATACCATTATTCAAAGATATTTGTTTTTTCTTTATATCTCATTTTTAACTGAATATATTTATCTTGCCAATTATAGTCCTAGGTCATTACATAAAGCTTTAAAACAGAATCATAGTTTTGGTGACGAAATGACCCTATGATCTGGATTCGTCAGTATGGTATCTTATAGCGTATGTTCTGGTCATTAACTAGACTCGTTAGTAAACTCAGTCCGCTTAGGGGTAGTCTGATATATATTTGTAATAAATGTTGATAATACGACAAATATACGCGGATATCTTCGCACATGTTCCATATTGTGGAATGCGATGCAATATTTAAAATTCTTAATCCGCGTTTTGTCATCAAGGGTTAATTAATTGTTTTTTATTACTCTTTAAAATTTGACATTGCGTCCCATGGATATACTCTTTATATTATATTATCGCCTTTAATTAAGCTTTTACATTATATCTCATCAATGATTAAATAACGAACAAATATCAATTTCATTTTCGCGATGGGATTTATTTTGTTTCTCATCATAGCCATTTGCAACCATGATATCAAAAACCCTATCCCTGCCTATCAATCTTCAAACAAAACCGTCGTTATTATATTTGAAAGGAAGAACTTTAGCAAGACAAACGAACTCAATATTTCCTTAATGCACGGTGTTGTGTTTTAAGATATCAAATTGCTCCTCGACCTCTGGCTGTCAAGATATCGGACAAGACAAAATAGCTTTTTCAGGAGAAGAAGAGCGGACAGGTTTTGACTTAAAACCAAGTTTGGGCTGCCAAGAAGAATAAAAAGGGCCTGACCACACGGGAAGATTTTTCGAGCTTTCCCTCTTTTAAAACGTCTTCTCCAACGTATTTCCTTATACTGAAACTCATATAAAAAATCGGTTAGTTGCCAAAAACGCAACAAGCGTTTTCCATTAAGGCCAGACCACACCGGAGCTTTTTTGACATTTCTGCTAACTAACTGCAATTTCAACGTTTTCTGTATGGAAACTCAAAACCTTTTGTTTAAGCGAAACGATTTGTTTTGGAACTTCCCATAAAAGTAAATTGAAAACAAAAACAGCTTATTTATAGAATAAAAAAGGGCTCGAAATGGCTGTCCAAGTGGCCAGGCTCTAAGAAGGAGCCAGTATTTTTTACTAAAAACCAAGTTCGGGCTGCCAAGAAGTAAGAAAGAAACTGGAGGCACAAAGCACTCAAGTTGAAGTGCTAAGATGATTTTCACACTGTTTTTGTATAAACAGGTCCGTCTTGCTATCACACAGAAAAGTCAAATTATTCATAGGATTCTGACCTTCTACCACTTTTGCAACGACAAAATGTTGAGAGCCACTCCGTAAGATTCTCAATAGATATCGTAATGTAGCCTTTTTCTGTTTTAAGTGTGTAAGAATATTAAAGAAAAATAAATGTCAGTCGTACTTTTAAATAACGCTTTACATTTCATTGAATGAGCATGTAATTTCATTGGATTTATACACTTTGACACGCTTTTGTAATTACAAGACATCCGCTATACATAAGGTGCTCAGCAAAAATTGCGTACTCTCGCCGCGAAATTAATTGCAATTCAAAAACAATCTTCCTTCGTGTCAAGTTTGCGATACCAGGCTGAAATCTACAATGAAGTCAAATTTAATTTTGTATGTGATTGGAAACGTGAATCGTTCATTCATAAGCGTTCAATCGTTGACAAAGAAAGTATATATCTACGATACACATCCCAAAAGCTGCACATGAAATGTTTCTAGCCAGAAAAGGTTTCAGCCAAAAGTTCCCGGCCAAAGAGTTTCAAAAAATCTACAAAACATGCTGAAAACTGTTCCAAGCAAACCACACTGCGTCACCAAATTCGAAAAAAAACTATCACATCTCTTTTAATGAACTACTGGCCTATGGAAACCATGTCATTTAGCGTAAAAAATCACATCTTTTGACAGTAACGTACGAAAACAGAGCTCCCTTGAAATTCACAATTTTACAAAATGAAACTATATGAAAACTCATGACGTTAAGCGTCAAATATCGAATCTCCTGACAAAAATTGCCAAAAGCAGAAATAAAGAGTTCCTTTTTCCTTTAAGACTGGTCCATAAAAACTATGACATTTAGCGTTTGCTCGTCTCCTTTGGTTAGAGACCGAAGCAGCTGTGTGAATTCCGAAATCGCATTGTTCGCCATATTGGCTCTGCAAACGAAACGCCCGAAAATCTAAACTTGACAGCAAAGAAATAAACGCATGTGCGAATATTCAAAAAAGGGGGAAAAGCGGAGACTTAATTGAATAACGTAATGGTTTGTGAGTGTTTATGGTAAACCGTGTGATTGAAAGGGGCAGTGCATTAAAAGAGTGACGATAATAATTGAAGGGCTTAGAGCATAAACATGTTTAATGCGAAATCATAGTTTTGAGAAAAATGGCTTTGAAAGTTGCAGATTTTCATTACGAATATTCAACATGTTTATTTCGAAAGACATATTTATGCACGATACAGAAATTGATTTTCGTATAAAGCAAATATAGGTATTTTACATGACAAACTAAATGGGAATTACACGTTTATTGCAATAGACAGGTTGGTGCATGTTTCGCACTGAATGTCACGGTCCAAATGAGTATTTTGATGATTTTCAAACATAAAATTTATCAATAAATGTTCATCGTATGACCTTAATACTCATTAGGATGTTAGTTCACATATCAAAAATATTGACTGTGTTGTTAACTCAAAAACATGTTTTTCGCACTAAACATGTTTATGCTCTAAGCACTTCAATTGTGACAAAAAGAGAACCTACTCTTCTGGCCCTTATTTGACTGCCATTTGGTGACCATATATCAAAGAGACTGGACACGCAGGAAAATGGAATAGTTTTCTCTTGTATGAGCTAATAAATGACCAAACACGGTTCTTTCCACCCGCAAATATTATGTCTCCTCTCGTTTTACATGCATGTCAAGGGTTCTATTTGACGACAAATGGCGAACACAAAAAATGATCGGAACTTGACAATATCTTGAAGAACTTCATTAAGGACCCAAGAATAAATATTTTAACAAAGCCCTAAGCTACACACTGGATGCATAATAATCGTTTGGTTTGAGAAGAATGTTCGCTTTATCTGGCTAACAGCTATGTCGTAATAGTTGTCTGATTTTAGAGCACTCTATATTCTCTTAAAGTTAAATGGCGCGGCCAGAGAGAAAATAAAGTCACATTAATATTAAAGTATAAATTGCTATACTTCTTATTGTCGCAACGATTGCAGAAGAGTGTAACCGTACCATAAGTCCTGATTTTAGAACAAAATATCACACAGATATTTTCTTAAATTATTGCTCTATATGAAATAATTAAACGTTTTAGATAAACCATCATTTATGATTCTCCTGCTCGGGGTGTATCAAACAAGACAAACTATAAGTAATAAATTAACTCTATACGTGAAACAAATGCTCTCACGAAAATTGTAACTCATAACCGACTTCATAAAATGTGTTTATTTAAAACATATAACGCTAATGGGATTCATATTCAGATGTCAATACCATAACCTGCTATAGGCAAACAAAAAATATTGCACTTAAAAAGATTTACAACGCTTTATTGATATATTGGTTTAGAGAAACCTTCGTCTGCTATACAGTAATAGGAGCATGTTACTTTACAAAAGAAAAAGGCGTTATAACAACAATATGTCATATCATTTTGCACATATATTGTATTGTAAGAGGAGACATTAACATAACTGAATAAGACAATGTAAAACATTAAATATTATAAAGACTCATAATGGACTTAAAATCTGACACCTGAAAGAATCCTAAAAGTGAAGCAACTTCTGTTTTTGCAGTGCCAGCAAATGTAATGTTTTATAAATGGATGCTAATATTCTATGCATTGAAATGAAATTTATTTAAAACTGACATACTTAGACATAACCAAATGTGGATGTTTGCTCTTAATTAGTGTTTTATTTGTGATATTTGTTTAAATATTTAGCATCTCCAAAATTTCTATGGATTCAATTAAAAATTTTGTCTCCGATTCACACTTTATGAACTTGTCCTTTTACAATATTTAAGACAATGTAAAAGGCCACATCATTTTAGCGGTTCCATTCTAAGTATTTAAATATATGTATCAAGAAACATATTCTAAATGACATTTTTTTAAATTCAAAATTTTACTTGATTTGTTAAGCTTTTTGCATATCATTTCAATATACTTTTTTATTATAACATAATATGATGATAATAAATGCAAATTAAAGTATAATATATACAAATGAAACCTGAAATAAAAGTTTGAATTTCTATATGATCAAATTTACTTTTTGTAACCGCATAACTACTGGAACAGGCCATTTTTGAAAAAGAATCAGGCATTGTCATTCACTGAACTTCTCCTATGACGTAGATTTCTACGTTCTATTCCAAACGGCAAGACATACAAGCAAATGACCAAATCTGGTCAGATTTCAAAATGATGTTGCTGTTTTCAAAATAACCCATTATATGGACTTTTTGACTAAAAAGACATAGCGATCTATTGTATCTCAACAGATTTTAGCCAGATTTGTTGGGGATTTTACAAGATTTTAAGCCTCTTTTCGGAGGATTACATCTTATAAAACCCCGTTTGGTTTGTATGCATAAAAAGATGGATTTTGTGAAACTACGTAAATGTTTGGTTTTTGATACAGGGGTGTGTGTTTTTATTTCAGAATAGGTCAGAGATTAGAGGGATTAGAGATGTCATCCTTTTCTGTAATTTACATATTATCTATTTTAAAGATCACAATGAAAAATGAAAATACTAATTTGTCTCGTTTGTGCTCTAATATATCTTTTAAAATAGCCAGTATCTTTTAAACACAGTTGGACTTCGGGATTGGGTGGTTATTTGTAATAATTATGTGGCCTTTTATTTTCAAAAATGAATTTCCGGATGTAGACTTCTATTGGTGATGAAAAAAGAAGTAATGGTATATTTTTTTCCAAATCAAACATTTATAAAATATACATGGCCAATTAATAGAATTATCTATACCTATTCAGAATTTGTCTGTTTTCAGCATGACTTCTCAGTATATCAAATAAGGTTCTAGCCCCGAACCCTACACCCCCCCCCCCGGCGAACAGCACCCCAGGCGAAAATCGCCTCCATTTTTGCAGGCTATGTGAAAAGCATAGATCGAATACTTAAAATAACGTAACTATGACGAAGACGTTTTACCTCAAGACATCCGTCACGTGAACATGACGTCGCTTTGATAACAAACTAAGATGCAGGTCATTGTCTAAATATGACATAATCAAATTATGTCTCAGCGACGTCGAAATTACGTTGACAGTTTTAGAACGTAGATGTCGCAATGTGACGTTGTTATGACGTCATTTATGGCCATGACGTAAGTCGACGCTGCAAGGATAGCATTAAAGGATTGGCCAACATGAGGGCGGACTTTCGCCGGGGGAGGGTGTTGGTCTTTTTACCGTGTACCATTAAATAACTACAAATAGTTTATAAGATATGATATACATTACAATAATATATAACAGCGAATTGAATAAACCTCTATGACATAGCAATATTGATAACTAAAAACAAGTTTATTGATATTTTTTTCAAGCATGGTTTTAAGTAAGATACTGCTTATACATCTCAATATAGCCGTTATCTCATCGTTTATATGAAATAAATCAAAGCGTGAATCAAACGAGACTTAACTGCATCTTTTTTGTCAACATGAAAAGGCAGACGTGTACAATATTAAAACCACAAAATCATCACAAACACGCAAAACTGGAACAAATGACGTATGTTGCGTGCCAATGTGTCTACCCGAACCAATGTGTCTACCCGGCTGTTTCGAACCAATATGTCTACCCGATCGTGCCAATGTGTCTACCCGAACCAATATGTCTACCCGATCGTGCCAATATGTCTACCCTGAACCAATATGTCTACCAAATCGTGCCAATATGTCTACCCACCTTTAATATGAATTCTAAATATTCATAGTTAAATTTTTTGTATTATATAAAACATCTCGCTTAAATAAGCCTCAACGTTATTTCGATTGTATCAGCTTTAAAACTCATACACAATTCTTATATACTGCTCAAAACAATTAAAGGATCAGATTTGAGGGTGCGGCTGGTCTGGAAAAACTTTATATTTTTGTGAAAAACAATTTCAAAAGTACAGACAGATATATTTGCTAATATGTGATGCAAAACAAAACTAGATATTGAAACTCTTACCAGCTTTTATTGTCCAACAAACACGATACCCCCAAAATCAAAATGATAAATCCGATCGAAGCAAATTTACAATGTGAATTTAAACAATAACAACTCAGTTAAAATGTTCGAAATCATACCTTAGTAACTTGTATGGCCACATCCAGCCTCTAAATACCCTGGGCCATGCTGAGCATCAACCTACGAACACTTAGCAGAGGCATACCCTCTCATTCCTCCATGAGTGACTGAGGTATCTCCGGTAGTGTATGCGGAGGTTGTTCGCGCTTTATGATGCGTCTTTCCATAAAATCGCAACAGTGTTTGATGATATTTAAATCTTTGCCACCCACTGGCTAGCTCATAACCTGAATTCCGACCTCCTTGGTATACCCTTACACCACGCGAGCAACATGGGGACATCCATTATCATGCATTAAAATAAATTCATCACCAAATACATCATCAGAAGGTCCAACAATCGGTTCGACAATGCAGTCCAGTGATCTTATTGCATATTGCAGGTCATATTATAGGTCATATTGCATGTTGTTACGGTCATTGAAGCGCTCTCCCTTGTGCCTCCACACTCGGGACACGTCGATCACATGTCGAAATATTGAACCTGCTCTGTGTCATGAACAGTACTGTACGCCTGTGGCGTACATGCTACCCTACATGGTCCATGGCATATGCAATGCGGGCGCTGTGGTGTAACTGAGTCAAAATAGGGGGGAAAGCGGACATTATTACTCCCAAATTGTCCTCGTCAAGTCGATTCCGTGTCATTTGGTCTGAAAGTTGCACACCGGTACCCCGTCGAAAGTCAATTTCGATCGGTCGCGCAGTAGCGACGCGGCTGCGAAGTGCTTTTAAACTAATATAGCGGGCTATCTGAGGTATCTTAATACGATTTACGCCTTGTCCGGGTCTTCCCGTATATCCAGAAGTCTCCAATAAATGTGTCCAAATGAGCGAAACGACAATTTGAGAAATATCGAAACGTTTAGAAGCCTGGCGCTGAGACTGCCCATCCTCCGATATTTTTTCCAATTCTTGCAGTATAAGGTTCACTAAAATTTCTTAAAATTGCATAACTTTGTTCTTACACATTCACAAAAACAGTAATTCTAATAAAAAATGACATATTGACAGAACACTCCATAAAATAAAACACGGTTGATATAAAAAGTCATTCTTGAAATGGGGGTACCGTGATCTATTGAATGTTTAACACCTTCCATATTGCTCCATAGAACTTTTATCCAAATTGATTTATTTAAGTATAAACAATGAACAATATATACAAAAATTGAGACCAAAACCAGTCCAGGGAGGCCGTACCCACCAACCCTTTCCCCGATCCTTTAATTGTTTTGAGCAGTATATATGCTAAAAGATGGCGATGTAGGCACAATTTGAAATTCGTTTAGTTAACAGATATTTCATGGTTGTATTAGTTTTATGTTTCTAAAAAGTTTTACTTATTTTACATTCGACTATTTTTATTTGTGTAATTTATTCTGTGCTCACAAAAAAGTAATAAGCTGAGGTCACTTTACGGATAATGACAAAATTATAAAAGCATAATAGATATATTAATAATTAAAATACTAATGGTCATTGGTAATAATACCTTTAATACTACAAAGAATGGTAACCATGAGCATCCCCCTTTTTATTTGCACAAACATGAACACTCCCCTCTTAGAGAACTTAGAGTTTTATGTACCGTAATTAACGGTGTATTACCCGCAACCCCCCCCCTTCCCCCCCCCCACAATTGAATGAATATGTTTTTGAAATCGGTGTA